>CM040240.1:128226107-128276580 GCA_022545495.1 Chrysanthemum lavandulifolium
TGGTGTATGCGTTTGAGAAATTTCGGCCATACCTCATCTTGACCAAATGCGTAGTGTATACGGATCACTCGGCTCTTAAATATCTCTTTGCAAAACAAGATGCAAAGCCGAGATTGCTCCGTTGGGTTCTCCTCCTCCAGGAATTTGATATCATTATACGTGATAAAAAAGGAGCTGAGAACCTAGCTGCTGATCATCTATCCCGATTAGAGAACCCTCACCAGGATGTGTTTGAGAAAAAGGAAATAAATGAAACATTTCCTCTCGAGACACTCAATGCGGTTTCTTTTCGTGGAGACTCTACTACCCCATGGTTTGCTGACTTCGCAAATTACCATGCGGGTAACTTCATAGTGAAAGGGATGTCGTCCCAACAGAAGAACAAATTCTTTAAAGATGTTAAACATTACTTCTGGGACGACCCCTACTTGTTTAAAATTTGCGCGATCAAGTCATCAGCGATGTGTGTATGGTCGAAGCTATTGACATTCTCAAAGCTTGCCATCTTTGGACCTCTTGGGGACATCATAGCCCCAACTACACCGCCAAGAAGGTGTTTGATTCGGATTCTATTGGCCCACGATCTATAAGGATGCCCATGAATTGTTAAAGCTCGTGACGCTTGTCAACGTCACGGAATATCTCACAAAGGAATGAAATGTCACAAAACGCCATTCAAGTGTGTGAGATCTTTGACATCCGGGCATTGACTTTATGGGGCCATTCCCTTCTTCTCGCGGTAATAAGTACATACTCGTGGCCGTTGACTACTTGTCAAAATGGGTCGAAGCTAAGGCTTTACCCACCAACGATGCCCGAGTTGTAGTGAAATTCTTAAAATCCTTGTTTGCTAGGTTTGGAACTCCACGAGCCATAATCAGTGATCGTGGTACGCATTTCTGCAATGACCAGTTTGAAAGAGTCATGCAGAAATATGGTGTAACTCACCGTCTCTCTACTGCGTACCACCCCCAAACAAGTGGGCAAGTGGAAGTTTCAAACCGGGGATTAAAGAATTCGGAAAGGACGGTTGGCGAAAACCGTGCCTCTTGGTCGGATAAGCTAGATGACGCACTGGGCCTTCCGGACAGTTTATAAAACACCCATCGGGTGTAGTCCATACAAGCTTGTACACGGAAGGCGTGTCATCTGCCGGTTGAGCTAGAGCACAAGGCATACGGGCCTTGAAACATGCCAACTTTGATATTCGACACCGGTGATCACAGAAACTTCAAATGAATGAATTAAATGAACTCCGTGATCAAGCTTACGAGAACTCTTTGATCTATAAAGAAAAGACAAAGAATATTCATGACTCAAAGATCAAAACCGCGTTTTCAACGTTGGTGATCGAGTCCTTCTTTTCAATTCTAGATTGAAGATTTTCTCGGAAAGCTTAAATCCGTTGGTCCGGACCATTTACTATCACTAAGGTTTATCCTTATGGCACCATTGAGTTATCTCAACCCGATGGTCCCGACTTTAAAGTGAATGGTCATCGGTTGAAGCATTACTTTGGAGAGGACATTCCTCCCGTGATTGTCCGGATCTTCAAACTTTCCCCATGAACCAATGAATGCGGGGATCGAGTCAAGCTAGCGACTCGGGTATCAAAAAATAGCATGTTACATGGGTTTTCACCCGTGTACCACCCTAGTGTGGGAGTTGCCCGCATGTTGTGTATATATAAGATGTTCCAAAAAAAAAAAAAAAAAAAAAAAAAAAAAAAATCCTTGCTAAATAATGGCCTTAGTATTTCCTTTTCGTTCTATGTTTCGGCATAACGCGGTACTTTGAATATTGAGGGCAATATTCATTTCTAAGTGTGGGGAAATTCTCACGAATTTTATCATGTAATTATACCGCCTAATTCCCCATTTTGGCCAAATTTTTTTTTTTTGGAGTAAGTGTTTGCACTTACTCATTTGGTTATCGATCCGCCTTGTCTAATAAACAAAAGGATTGGCTAATCCAGAGCAAACGGCTCTTGGTAAAGATATCTCAAATCCGTTGACGGCTTGCAATTTGCCCAAAATTGTATGGTATTCACCACCATATCCTAAAAAGTGAAGAGTTGGCTAGCCCGCAAGTTTATGGCTTGTGGTAAAGGCGCTTGGAAAACCATAATTGGTAATCACTCACCAAAGATATTTTATCTAAGAGTTGGCTAGTCCGAAGCAAACGGCTTCGGTAAAGACAAATCAAATCCGTTGGAAGTCGGTGATTTGCTCAAAATCATTTGGTTATCGGTACCAAAGTTCTTACTTGAACTAAAACATTTGGCTACTCCGTAGTAATGGCTTTTGGTAAAGAGATGAAATCCATTAAATTTTTCTCAAAACATTGCTAGGGACTAGCAATATCTTAGTGTGGGGATTGATGAGTGTGTAAATACTCATCATTTTTGTCTTGTTTAAACGCAAAAGCATCCGAAAACACTCGAAACGCATCAAAATGATAAAAATATCACAAAAAGTGTTTTATGTGTTTTAAATGCAAAATATCAAAATCGGTGAAAAATGTATCAAGTTTGCATAATTGGCGCTTTAGTCCCCAAGTTTCAAAAGTTGTCAAAAACAGTCCCTGGTAAATCCAAATAAAGAAAAATATCATTTTGAGTCCCTAGGGATTCCTAAGTTGTCAAAATTGGTCCTTGAAACTTAAAATTACAAATTTACAACTTAGGTCCCTGAACTTTGAAATTTGGCAAGTTTAGTCCTTGAAAAATCAAAAATGTCAAATTTAGTCCTTGTACTATTGAGGGTTGTCAGTTTTGGTCCCTTGTAACAAGTTTGGAAAATTGCAGGATTGGTCCTTTAAGAATTCAGAAAGTACAAGACAAGTCCTTGTCATTTTAAAGCTAAAACCAAACCCTTGTCAAAACATTTTGGCCCCTGCCTTTATACCCTTTTGAACCCCCTGTCTTTTCCTATTTTGGACTGCCCAAGTCAAACAAAGTCAAAAAGCAGAAAACGCGCCCCACTGTTCACCTTTCCCCAACCTTTGCACCACTTGCCTGCAAGCCACCTCTCCTCCCATCACCTCACCTTTTCCCCTTTCCTCCACCCCTCATCATCACTAGCCACCCACAATTAATGCCCCCCCACTTGCCTGTTTCAGAGCCTACAAGTCAAATTCAGTTTTCCCGCCAAAAAAGTGAAAAGGCTCAAAACCCTCCTATTGGTTCTCAAATGAAGTGGGATTGCATCAGAAGGCCACGTGGAACATTTCTGAAGCATAAAAGAAGAGGAAGTGCAGAGAGATAGAAGTAACTTAGTTTTTTAAATTTCTTGTATGTCGTATTTCATAATTATGTCTTTAATTAAGCTTTAAATTGTAATACTTTGTTTCATGATATCAAATTAAGTTGTTTGAATGTATTAAAACTGTTTTCAAGTGTTAATTCAAGTTTCTATAAAAGTTGCATATTTCCATGTTTACTGTTCAAAATGTTAGATTCAATCTCTTGAAATCAAGCTTCCCATAGCTTATTTTTCGATTCGAAAAAGTTTACTTAAGTCGCTATAGCTTTTTGTAAGCTTGGGAAATCAATTTCCATCAAGTTCATTTGAAGGTCAACAAAAGTCAAAGAAAGGGTAAAATTGAGGCAGATATGGTAACAGGGTGATGCAGACATGGAAATGGTTTGTTTTAAGTTCAATGGGTTGGTTGTGATAGGTTGGTAGTTCTTTGGTGTTGTTTCAAACCACTGTGGTTAAAGGACCCATTTGTAAGTAAGTTTCAAGGTTTCTTGTACAATCTTTATTTTTAGCTATAATTGGTTTAAGTCTGTTCCATAAGCTATATTTAGGTTATATAAATGTATCTTGATCATTGGTAAAAGTTTGAAAAGTGTTTATCTCTTTAATCTTCCTATCGATGTATTAAGGGTGTGTTTGGTTTCTTGTCTTAAATGATCTCGAGAGGTGTATGCAGTAGTTTAATTTTAGTGGATCATGTTTATTAAGTTAAATTGAACTCATATTGGTCATAGTTTATGTCTGCAAAACCACAAAAGTCAACATGGTCTAAAATCCATCTCACTGTTTAGCTGTTGTAATTTAGACAAACCAATCAGTTGTTTTGTGTTTAGAATTCCTAGACATAACTTGTTTTAACTTCATTCCATCATATTACAACATAATCAGTCTTAAAATTGGAATCAAAGTTCAGTTTAGTCAAACTTTTGTTTTAATCAAAAAGTCAAAAAGCTCCCCTGTACACAGATTTGGTAACTTGTTTCACAAGCTCTTACAGAGCTTATTAGAGATCATTAGCCTGTGTAATTTGGCTTTTTGAGAAGCCAACCTAGCTGTCTCAAAGTTCCAAGTGTCATTTTTCAATTTATAGCTTATTCAATAAGCCTGCTTGTGCTTTTTAGATTTGTCCATTTTGTTCATGTTAACCAGTCAATCAGTGTTCATCAGTTTTTAAAAAGCTTCTCATAAGCTCATTAGTATAAGCTAATCTTTGTACTTTAGCTTTTTGGAAAGCCTAACTGGTGATCTTGTCAAATCCAAAGTTGGTTTCCAATTTTTAGCTTATTACATAGCTTAAAAGTAGCTTATAAAGTACCTAGCAAACCAACAAGACCACAATAACAAAGGTGAGTTTTAGCTTATTTGTGCTTATTAAGTGCTTATCTCTAGTCTTTGTGCTTATTCAGTTGATATAATTAGCTTATTTTAAGTCACTTAGCTTATTTTAGTTTATCTTTAGCTTATTTCATAGCTTATAGCCATTTTAACTTAAAAACTTGGGCTTATTTCATTTTTCTTGCTACTGTTGTGATTTTTGAGCTTATTCAGTGCTTATTAGTGGTATTTGTTAAAAGTCACAATTATAAAAAGTGCTTATCTTCATGGTCTTAACAAGTTTGTAAAAAGAAAAATCGAAAAAAAATAATTAGCAAAAAGGGGGTAGGCAGGCTCGAACCTGAGACCTCCCCCTTTGTAAGGGTGATAGTGAGTGTACCTGTAACCAATAGCGCCCTTGGGTCTTTCTTGTCATGGTTTGCAAAAACAAATACTTAACTACTCTTTGTCTCATTTAGCTTATTCGACCATTTTAGCTTATTTTTAGCTTATTCAAAGTAGCTTTTTCATCCTTTTCAATTTTCTTAGCTTAATATTGTTATAAAGTATTTTTACAAAAAGTTTCAGATTTTTCTAATTAGTTTTAGTATTTTTAAACATTTAATTAGTGTTTTATAGTAATTAAATCATAATAAAAAATATAAAAGTCAAAAAAATATACAACTTTTTTCTAAAAATTTCTTTTATCATATAGTAAGTAAAAAATTAGTTTTACGCTCGTGGGACTTTTATTTCATAAATTTTACGCTTTTGCTTGCGCTCAAGTAATTTTTAAACGTAACGCTGCTTTTAGTTTTAAGTAACGTTTTTAGATAATTTGAGTTTACTTTTTAGTTAATATAGTTTATTTAAGATATTTTATTTCATAAAATCACA
The DNA here is from genome assembly GCA_022545495.1 of Chrysanthemum lavandulifolium. Lineage (NCBI taxonomy): Eukaryota > Viridiplantae > Streptophyta > Magnoliopsida > Asterales > Asteraceae > Chrysanthemum > Chrysanthemum lavandulifolium. Next base: position 128,231,579 of record CM040240.1, read on the forward strand.
AAACATCATTGTAAAAATAGTGATAGCGTTTATTTAATAGATTTTAACTTTTAATTTCTTTTAATTTGCATTTAAGTCATTGTAATTTGTTAATCTTTTCTTTAGGTAATTTTCCATCAAAACCTTCTCGATCACTATCCTTAGTGGTTATTCGACATCCGATTTTGTAAAACACCGGTCATCCTCCTTGGGACTTAACGACCGGAATCCACTGTATTCTCCGATCTAAATTGCATTTGGTGTGTGAATGTTTTAAGTTCCTTACAGCTTAACCATTCACAAGTGGTTAACTTGCGTGAGAAAACTTGACGGTTCTGCACCGATCATGCACTCTCCATGGTGAACTAGAACATGAAGTCGATGCAATCGAATTCACTTTGGGTTCTTTATGGTATCACTGGGAGTGCTCCAACTTCCCGCTCATTGAAGGCTTTTAAGAGGGCATCAAGCTTGGTTGTCATCTCGCCTTGTTTTTGCTTAAAATCGGCTTCAAGCTTATTCAATCGAGTTTCTTGGGATGACAAAAATCTAGATGCAATTGCCTCAAGATTAGTGGGATTCCCGGTATTAAAAGAGTTGACCCTAGTAGGTGAACTAGATGAGCTTTGGGGTGTGCTTGAGTTTTGGTTCCACTTAAGGTTAGGGTGATTTCTCCATGAGGGGTTGTATGAGTTTCCTAAGTTGTTTTGTTCGGGTTTGAAAGTGTACCACTTCTCTCCCGCTCCGTCGGTACGTATGGAGGCGTAGTCCGCAAAAGCTTGTTCGGAGACCCTTGTGCAATCACGAGTGTCATGGGGACCACTGCATAACTCACAAGGTAGAGTGATTTGATTCACTTGTCGTGAGGACTTAGGATTTTTGTAGGAACTCATGAGGAATCTAACTTGATCTTCAAGTTCGATCATCCCACATCGGGAGGAGGCAAGGAGATTGCCTTAACGGTTTTGGGCAGCTCACGGGGTCATCCCAACTTTCGTTGTCATAGAGGCGAGGTCCTCAATTATTTCCCATGATTCTTCCGCGGTGAGATCACTAAGTTTTCCACCGCCGCTTGGTCAATGGATCGCTTAGTGGGGAAGTTGACATGATCATAAAAGATTTGGACTTGGAGCCAAAGATCAATGCCGTGATGAGGGACTTTATGAAGTAAGTCCTTGAATCGGGTCCATGCTTCAGAGATTCACCTTGAAGTTGTTGGAACATCAAGATGTCATTCCTAAGCTTAGTGGTTCTCCCGGTGGGAAAAATTGAGCAAGGAAGCGAGAGGTAAGATCATCCCAACTTGAGATGGAGCCGGGGGAAGTCGCTCAAGCCAATTACTAGCTTGGTCCCGTAGAGAGAATTGGAAGAGACGCAGCGCGTGGTCTCCCGAGTAGTAGCATCAAGGTCGATGGAATCGACGATTTTGAGGAAATCCTCGATCTTGATTTGGATCTTCGAACGAAGTCCATGGAATGCACATCCGCTTTGCACCAACCGTATGGTGTCGGATCGCAGGCCGTAGTTTGGGCTTGGTCGGAAGCTCAATGGTGTTCCTATAGCCTAGGGGCTTGGTCTCGAGTATTCACCAAGAGTACGGGCTCTTGGCGGGTCATTTGGTGGTGGGTTGATGAATGGTTGGTGGTTATCACCTTCCATGATGAAAAGTGATGGAATTACGAACAAAGGTCACGAAGAAGGGGATAGACTAAGAGAAAGCTAAAATGAGAAAAATTTACTTGATAGGAATCAAGCAAAGAAACCTAAACGAGGTGGACTACTAACTAGCTATTCTATTCCCGGCAATGGCGCCTAAAACTTGATAACGCTACACGCGTCGTTCGGGGTCAAGGAAACTTCCTTTTCTTGAGCAAGTTTTATAACACCCTAGGCGATGAACCTAATCGTTGTAGTGTAGTAATTATGGTAAGCCACGGGTATTGATATCGTTCTCTGGGGAATAGGAATGGTAGTAAGGAGTTACTACGCTAAGGTTAAGGTTGAGGAAGATTATTTTTATCTTTTATGTTTTATGAAATGGAAAGGTACGAATCTCGGGTATTGGATTTGGGGGTTGGTATTTCTACCGATTACTCTACTATTATCTAATTATCTAAACTAAGGTTGTGGGAGTCTATGTCTAATTAATGTGTGCTCGTATGATAGTTTAAAGATGTGTTTACTTAGGTTGTATTACTCCTTAATTATCTCCTATTGATGGTTGAGTTGTCACGCCTTATTCTTAATTGCGTTGTGTGTCTAAAGTTGTAGGGTATGCGTTTCTCCCTAACTCTTTGAACTTACCAAAGGGTCTCGCCTACAAACCCACTAGGGATGATAAACTCCTACTCTAAGGCGCTCTTTGGATGGTTTAGCCTACAACTACTCGGTAATTATATTCTAAGGTTCACAAAGATGAATCAAGCATTAAGTACACAACGAATGACCTATCGCATTACTAGATCATTAATCAACTAAGATAAGAAACAACCAATCAATATTCAATAATTAAGTTTCATACTTCCTAAGCAAACACACAAATAAATTAGCGGGACATGGAGAACATGCAAGCATACACACAAATAATCAAAGACATAATTGAATTAATGAAGTAAAGACTTATCTTGATGTAAGATAGGGTTTAAAACCCTAAAATACGTACAAGACACCTTAGGTTCGGTTTTAGGTTTTACCCAAAAGACTCTCCACAAAAAGATCGAAAAATTTGGATTCTATATATAAGATTACATATGCGACGGCGTCACCTTATGTTTCGTGGACGCCGTCGTGTCGCCGCCATTGGGTTTCGTCTTGGCCACGTTAACCTTGTGACGGCGTCACCTTATGTCCGTGACGCCGTCCTCTTGACCGACGTCGTCGATTGCATCTAGGCCGTCCGAGTAGCGACGGCCTACTCTTTACAACCGGACGCCGTCACTTGAAAATACGAGTTTTGAGTTCAGATCGTCACAAAATCTTGGGACGGCGTCGCCATTAGCACCGACGCCGCGCCTTCTAATTTCAAAGAATCGTGAGTGTCTCGATTTTGACTTTGGCCATTTTCTTCATATATTCGCCTTTTCGTCCAAATAAGTGCCATTCCAGATTTTGCCTTCAAGAGACCTAAAAGTGAAAAGGAACGATATTAAGCAATAACGGATACAAAGTGATCAAATAAGGACTAAAACGACCCCTCAAAATGGTACCTTTTAAAACCTTATCATAACTCCTAGTAGACGTTTTTGGCTTGTTGGTGAAGAGTTCTTAGCTATATATTGCACCTAGACTTAGTTGTTTAGTGTGACACACCCCAAAGAGTAATAGGCTTACACCAAGACTATTACTAAACACTTGTATTCATCCCAAAAGTCCTATTAAGTCTCAGAACGTCCGGGAGCTTGGTGAGAACAATTCTCAACCATTTTGGTAGTCATTTGGAGTTATACGGGTAGTATACGGCGATTGAGGCGCGGTTGCTATAGTTCCATAATTTTCTAGTTCTTGTAATCCAAGTTTAGGTATTCTTATGAACTTTGTTACGAATCTCTATTCTTAGGACATATATGAATTACAAGGTTACTACTTGTGTTATGTTATGGTTTTAGTGGAGTAATTCTTGAATATACTTGTGTGTAAGGATGTATGCTATTGTTAGGAGTGTTCTTATATATGTGATGCATGTAAAATGTTCTTGTTTAATGAATTTGTTGGAATAACTACTAGTCGTGTTTAATTTGTTGGTAAAACATTTTCAAGATAAAGGACCGAAAGGATTTCTCTTATGTTTTATTCCAAAACGTTAGTGACAAACTAGTATGGGGATATGATGATTGAAACTCATCATATTTACTTGTTAAAATAAGACTAGAAACGATTTCATCACGTAAAGGACGAACGTGTTCGTAAGAACAAGTTAAATAAGAATCTTTTACAAACAAATGGAATTTCTAAAGAATAATCATTAGGTTAAGGACCGAAAGGATTACCTATGTGTTTTTATTCTTAAAATGATTTTTACATAACATAAACCATGGATTGAGAATCATTTGCCTATGATTTGTGCATTGCATCAAGTTTACACCAAGCTTTCATGAACATTCTTGATAATTCACTATAGACTTCACACAAGTATATGTTTCTTTAATTTGGTTTTTATAAAATCATCACTTTAGAAGGAGGCCTTGACAAGCTCTCTTGTCTCAAACAATTTAACAAACTAAATGCTAATCCCTTGGGACGATCTCGACTTACCCACCTTTGCTATCACGAACGAGTATACTTGCTCGTATGTGTTAAAGTAATTACCCGGATAAATCGTGTTTATAAATTTTTAAAACTTGCACATGGTAAGCACATCAATGGGATATTTATCAACCAAATAAATATGTTGGTGAGATATTAAAGAAGTTTGGTTATGCATATGTGAAGAATGAAAGCACTCCTATAGATAATTTCAAGCCTTTGCTCAAAGATGGAGATGGTGAAGAAGTTGATGAGCATTTGTATAGTTCCATGATTGGATCCTTGATGTATCTTACAACTTTTATACAAGATATTATGTTTGCTGTTTGTGCATGTGCGATTTTAAGTCACTCCCAAAGCTTCACACCTACATGCCGTGAAGAGGATATATAGTTACCTCAACGGCCAACCTAAATTAGGCCTTTGGTATTCTAAAACTCTCCCTTTGACTTGATGGCATATTCAGACAGTGATTATGTTGAAGCTTGCTTGGATAGGAAGTCAACAACAAGTGGTTGCCAGTTCCTGGGGTGCACATTAATATCATGGCAGTGTAAAAAGTGAATTGTGGTGGCAAATTCTTCTACTGAAGCTGAATATGTGGTTCTTGCTAGTTGTTGTGGTCAAGTACTCTGGATACATAATCAGATGCTAGACTATGGGTATAATTTCATGAACACTGTCATAAATATTGATAACAACAGTAATATTTGTATAATAAAAAATCATGTTTTACATTCTAAAACAAAACATATAGAGATTAGACATCATTTTATAAGAGACTCCAATGAGAAAAAGCTAATTCAAGTTTTTAAAATTCACACAGATGATAATGTTGCAGATCTTCTTACTAAAGCTTTTCATGTTGGAAGGTTTCAGTACTTAGTTGCAAGTATTGGAATTCTTAATCCTTAAAAAGTGTTAATCTCTTTGTATCCTTGGAAAAGTTTTTGAAAAAGGATCAATATTGTTAGTTTTGTGTGACAACTCGTAATTTCAGGTCATTTTACAAACTTTGAAAATTTACTATTCATCTCGGAATTTACTATTCATCAGTTACTATTCATCGTTTTTCAAGTCGATCTGATATTCTGAGAACGTATTTCAAAATTTTACTATTCACAAAACACTATTCATTCCCGGAGAAAAATCACTATTCATGATTCACTATTCATCATTTGTCGTAAACTAGGTTTACGAGTATCAAATTCGCGTAACCGTAAGGGTTTAGCTGCGAATTCATGAAAAATCATTGAGGACATTTCATATAGACTAGATTTAGTCTACATATCATTAGTAACGTCATCATCATATAAGTTCATGCATGGTTTTGCATATTTCATTAAACGTATATTTTTTTATTAAATTAACGCTATCGCATAATCATTTATTTTGTATATTTGATCCGACACTTCAAAAAATTATCCTAATATATTTTTATACTCATTTTGAGACTATAAAAATTATATTATTAGTTTACCCGATGTTTTGAATTTATTTTGTATATAAATTGTTATGTATAAATATTTACGACGGTTTTCGTAAATTCAACTCGATAATTATTTATTCACCAAATTCTTGCGAGCAATGTATTTTTATAATTTTTATGACTTCGATATATTTTATTTTGTTCTGTTAAAATCTATTTTTAGTAAACGCTACACTAATTACCTAATTATAATTATTTACTACACATTATACTTAACAAATAATACTTTTACTTATCAAAACTACCCAACTCTTCCCATTATTACCCCATAACCAGCCACATCCCCCCTCCCCCCCTCCATGACTCACCAAGTTTACAAAATATCCTAACTAAATGTACACCTATTCATAATACTAGATATTTACTTAATACTTTCATATTACTAGATATTATCTAAAACAAACACATACATCACACATTAAAAGGTGAAACAAGAAAGAAACCCTCTCATCCCTCCTCCATTATTCGGCCAAGCAAGAACCAAGGAGAAAACATAAGAAATTTTCAAGATCAAGTGCTTAAACAATCCCTAGTATACTTCTATATAAGATTTTGAAATAAAAATCAAGAAGTAATTAGTACCTTGTTACCAAAACCTCTTCATATATCAAGTAAGTTTTCTAAATAATTTTCCTAATCTTACATACTCCTACTTGATCTATTATTATGATTCTATTAGAAAAACATGCAAATATACTCTGATCCATACCACTTTTACATGTTTTTATTTCTTAATATGAGTTTAAATTATCCTATTAGTATTCCTATGAACCCTATTATTTTTGGTGAAGTTTAGGAACCCATGACACCCTAAGAAGGTGTATGGTAGGTTTAGAATATATTTGGTGTTGATTGGAAGAGATTAGAACAAGTTACAAGCTAGAAAAATCGTTTCGACACAATATAATGAGAGGCTTGTACGCTTTGTAAAATCTGGAATTTTCGAGTAGGTTGTGAGTTATTTTGGCATATATTTTCAGAAAATAGACTTAAACGGAACCGTGGCCGCTTGAACGGGTTAAAACTGGTTTATAACAAAGAAGGTACGCTATTTTCAAGTTTAACGACGAAAACTATATTTTCAGGAAAATGCATGCTGTTAAGAGTTATTTTAAGGGCAAAAATGTGTTTTAAGCGTTATCTAAATGAGTCGATTTATCAAAAATATATTAGTATACATTAACACGAAGCTAAGGATATATAAAACGTAGAAAACTGACTTATAACGACTAAATTACACGCGCTGAAATAAGGTTGTCGTAACTATTATTCACAAGTATAAAACACTTACATATATATTTTCTATTAGCCAAACTAGTTGTCGCTAGTGACCATGTTGGGAGTCGTTTTTCGCATCGATATAATATTTTATAGAAAATGATGTCTTCTAGTAAAAGTGAGTTCACCTAGCCTATTTTTCAAAATGTTCAACCGTTCGTCAAACGGAGTTGTAACGAATAAAATACGGTCACTCAAACTTTGTCGAAAACTAACCTTAAACAATATTTTTAGTCCGACTACCCTACTTCATCTATATTTTTCTCTATGATCGAGACCTCTATGATCAAAAGCTAAATGCTAAGACTTTTAGATAATGTGACAAGCTTTCCAAAACCATTGAGTTTGTTTTCTAACACTCGATATTCACTATTTTACGACTAGCTTTTCGAGGCCATTTAGTCACTTTCATGAATTATCAAAGTACATTGTTTTGCGATGAAAAACTATAATTTCTTGATAAATCACTAAACGACTATCGTGGGAAGTTGTTTCAACGTAAATACTTGTAAAGTATTTTGTAACTTGACAAGATGTCATAAACATATATTTCGACGATAAACTTTATTTTCAAAAATGCACAAGTGGTATGGATATCATATGACTTTGCATGCATAACGTTACATCATGACTTACATTAGAACATATCATTCATCATAGGTCGCAGTTAGAGAATTGCACCTCATTTCAGTGTATCTTTTTTTGCCATCACATCATTGTACCAAGTGAGTTACATAGCCCCATTTTCAATTGTTTTTATACTACTTTTGGGGAAGATACATGCTCAACAACATTTATGACATTCATGACTATTTGAAAACTATGTGTTTATCTGAACTGAATGTTTAGTCATACGAAGTAACAATATTGCCATACTTAGAGTTTCTATATCATAAATCATTGGGCTAGCTGACTTTGGTATGATCACGGTCTAGCGGACTTGGTACAATCTTGAACTAGTGGACTTGGTATAATCATGTACTAGCGGACTTGGTATAATCATGTAGTAGCGGACTTGGTATAATCATGTACTAGCGGACTTGGTACAATCATGAACTAATAGTCTTGGAACTATTTGAAACTATATGAATTATGTGTTATATCAATTGACTATTGATACATTAAGTTATGTACTATTATGTGAATTCATTTGATAACATGTGCTTGAATATAAACTATACATATTTTGGCAGTGGGTTGTGAACACACAGGTTGCAAGTTTTGTATGGGCGGAACTTGGAACTGAGTGGATTTACAATGCCTTTGCTGAGTGAAATTTTTTGAAAGGCTTTTCAATTCAACGAAACTCTATGAACTCACTCAACCTTTGTGTTGACACTTTTAGCATGTTTTATCTCGGTATCTAAGGCATACACTTCATGGCATGCATATGGAATTATCATGGAGTCGTGGTGACGACGCTGTCTCACATGGGATTTATGCACTTTAAAAACATCGTTTGGCTTGTATCAAACTTATTTCCGTACATGTTGACTATCATTTGGGACCTATACTTTGTAAACTCTGAATATTTTACTTAATCAAACGATGTATTTTCAAAACGACACTTTAGGTCGTTCAATATAACTGTAACTTTGATGCTATGACAGTCATCCCCCAGGTATTCCATTCCGCTCCAAAACAGGTAATTTGGGGGTGTGACATTTTGTCAGTTTGTACTGCTAAGTATAATTAGTACTGATAGTTATATTTAAGCTTGTTGTATTTATACTGCATGTCTAAATTAATATTGTTATCAAGAAACTGGTTTGGATTGTGTTTTCTTGGTTTTAGACTAACATTTGCAGGATCAACAAAGCAGTATGGTTGGAGTTATTGATGGATAGTCAAGGACGTGTTTTGGTTGCTTGGTATTTGAAGAACTGTTTCATGATAGAGAAGATTTAAGGAAGTCCTTTAAAATCATTCTCTTGAAGTCAGTCCTATGTTTGTACTGAACATCAATTGATAGTTATTTAGTTAGTCAAATAGTAACTGATCTAACTCACTCATTACCATTCTATCTTTTGTATAGTGTGATAAGTCTATGAACATCTGGTTTAGAGAACAGCGAGCAAACGTGAATCTAATAAATTTGTGTTACAGGCAACACCTGCCACGATCTAGAAACCCTATCAAGAAGGCTCTTTTAATGAGTCTACATGCAGTATTTTATATTGAAAACACTGGTTCTCACACAACCAGAGGTCAAATGCGATAGAAATTGATTAAGTATCTTCTTTACACTTAATCCTTCCAAATTTTAGAGTGCGGATTGTTTTAAAAGAAAATTGAGTTAATACTATTGAGAAAAAGTTTTGAAAACTTAGTACTACTAGGCTAAAACTTAGTACTGCTAGGCTAATTTTTGTACTGGTAGGTAACCGTTAGTGCTGTTTGGAAATAACTGTTTTTTAAATATAGCCATTGAGGTATTTCCATTACTTACTTTGCTTATAGGGTTCTTAACTTGGGTTTTTTATAATCTTTCTTTAACTTATAAGATTTCTTCACAATCAAAAAACAATTTCTTAAGTCGGCCCAATCGAAACACTACGTAATATCTTTATAATCTCAATTGGTTTTCCCAAACTCACATACTCTCATAAAAAAACATATCCCAGTACTCTAACTCATCTTTTCTCAATCTTAATGGCGGTTTTGGAATATTTTGACAAACACAACATGGTGCCACACTTAGAGAAGTCAGTAGGTAGCGATGACTTTCATCAGATAGTGGATTTTCTTAATCACAGTACCATAAGGTATGCACTTACTATAAACCCCACTATCTATACTTCTCTAATCAATTATTTTTTGAATACTAGTACTTCCAAAACAGTTGATAATGGTGAAGTAAAGTTAATTGCAAAAGTTGATGGCAAAGTCATAACTATTACTGAGTTATCTGTTAGGAGACATCTCAAACTAGCAGATGATGAGGTTCTTAGCTCTTTTCCTACTACTGAGATTTTTGAGCAACTCTCCTTGATGGGGACATCTCAAACTAGCAGATGGTACTTTAAATTTTCAAAAAGGAAACTGTTCCCCTTAATGGAAGTTTCTCATTCATATCATTTCACACTGTTTAAGTCCAAAGAAAACTTCTTGGGAGCAATTCAGTAGCAATATTGCAACTACTCTTATTTGTTTAGCCACAAAAAAGACTTTTAACTTTTCAAAATTGATTTTTGATGGTATGGTGAAAAATGTGGATAGTAAAAGCAAATTTTTGATGTATCCAAAAGTTTTGCAACTATATTTGAACAAACACAAAAATCTACTTCAAACTCACAAAAATCGTTATCCTGTTTCTACCATAACTCAAAAAGTTTTTAGTAATATGAAAAGGATTGGAAAGGGATTTCCTGGAGTAGTTACACCTTTTTTTGCTTCAATGCTTGCTTAGTGTGAAGGATCAACAAACCCAGTTGAGTCCCATCACAGACCCATCAGTGTTCCATCTACCTCACAACCACTACCAATTTCAAAAACAAATAGGAGGAGAATCAGAAAGGAATCTGTGGTTGCTCAGCCCAGATCTTCTACTCAGACCAATGTTGCAGATGAACCTATCCCAGAGGATGTAGGAGATAGATTGGTAAAGGCTGCTACTACTCCCTCTAGCTTAGATGCAGGGGAGGACAGTAGTAACATCAATAAGACTAATGATATCAAATAACAACAGTTTATTGGCATTATTTATCCTATATATATTGCTTTCTTTGTATTATTTTATATGAGAATTGATACTTAATCGCTTACTTTTGTAAATCTCGATTGAAAACAAGCATTTGGTCAAAGTTAGCTATTTTGGACGTAAAATGGAGCAAATCGGATCATATTGGTAAAGTTTTCTAAACTAAAGAAATATATGCCATATCATTCTAGATAGATACGCCGTACATCAACACTTAGACGAATGTGAAGACCATTGCCTGACTTTGAAGAATACGCCGCATGGAATTCTTCCATGCGCCGTATATGAAACCTTGGTCAATGATTTGTTGTTTATAGTATATGGTTTTCCAAATAAGTACAAATGAAGATTGTATTCACGGATCATTTCCCAACGAAGGTTGAATGGATTCTTAATTGAGTCGCTTTTCGTGAATTTGAATAGTGAAAAGTGTATATTTTGGATTTTTACACTAAAATTGATAAACATAAGCTAAAAACAGCTTAATAATCATCTAAAACAATAATATGAAGCAATTGGGGGCTAAAACTCAAAGAAAACTTAAAAACGTGAAAACATGGGCTAATCCCGAGCCTTAAAAGTGTAATAGTGGAAAATTAACCCTAGAAATATAAAACTATTTATCCTACGTCCTAAATGACAAAATAAATTTTTAGAAAAAAGCCGGGTATTTTTTTGAATTTTATATTTTTTATCATGAATTAAAAATGATTTTAAACTAATTTAAATATAAAAAAAATACTAAATCAAAACAGAAAAATCTGAAATTTTTATTAAAATTACTTTAGACTATGACTTTTACGAGAAAAATGATAAAAGAGAAAAAACAATTGGCAATAAGCAGTTATTAAGCTAAAACAGCTTATAGGCTAAAAAGGACAAAATGTGGTTAAATCAATTAAAGTTGCAAGAACTAACGTGAAAGTCCCAAGGGCAGAGATGGTTTGTGTGTGTGTTTGGTGTGTTTGATATAAAGCGGAGGTCCTGGGTTCGAGGCTTGCCTTACCCAGGAACATCCTTTTATTTTTTTTTATCAAATTTCTTTTTACAAAATGATAACATAAGCTAATATAAGCTTAATAAAATTGAAAATGATTTTCAACTTTTTAGAAATAAGCAAGAAATAGTACTTTAGAATCTGAAAAGATGAAACTAAACTAATTTCAAAAACAACTAAATGATTAGGGACCTAAAAGCTAAAATAAGCTATCCTAAAGCTAAATAAGCTACAAAACTCTTAAGCAATACTAATAAGATAATAATAATGGACAAAGAACAAATAAAAGCTAAGAATAAGCAGATGTTGAAACACAAAAGAAAAAACTTTTTAGAACTAAGTTAAGCTAATTGATTTTTGAGCACAAGCTTGAATAAGCTTGTGTTCTCTTAAAAGGCTATTTAAAAACTTAAAAATAAACAATATTAAGCTAAACAAACCTAAAAAGCATATTCTAAAAAAAACAAATAAGCAATGGAAAATCAAAAAAACATAATAGGATTGTTGTTGTCATAGCAACCTACGGGAGCTAATTCAAGCTTGTCTAAAAGCTTCTAAACTCTAAGCTAATATATGTGATTTAAAAACAGATGAAGACAAGCACTTAAAGAGCTTATACACTAAATTTCAGACATTATTGAGCTTATATAAGACTTAATAAAGAGCTGATAAGATGGTGACTTAGGGATGATGAAATTTTTCTGAGTTTAAAGGTTCCCGAGTGAGTGACTTCAAGACCAAATTTAAGCTAGAAAAAACTTTTCAAAACTTAAAAAGCTAAAAGCATATGACCATGGTCCAATAAGGAAACAAGAAAACAACTTTTTATGAATTTTGAAAAAGATTTTAAGCTATAAAATGAACTGAGGAAAAGGCAGTTTTGATCTAATTTGACAAATTGTAACAGACTTACAGAAAATGATTACAATGACTTAAAACCTATTTACACTTACTCACAACTAAAAAACAGCCTAAATGGGCTGTATTAGACCCCAAATAATCAACTAACAAGACCTTATTATTTCTTGATCAGATTAAATTGTATAACTTGTTTTTTATTACAAAATTTTGACTACCAATAAAAGAAACTGTGAAACTTTATGAAATCATTTGAAAAGTCTTAAAAACTACTAAATTGACTTAAACTAAGCTAAATCAAACTGACTTGTTGAACAAAAGTCACTTGAACACCAAAAATTTCCTAATGCCAAAAATAATCACTTGAGCAGTTTTTATCTAATCTAAACTTGTGACTTAAAACTTTTGTCTTAAACAAACTTTTATTATTAGTTTTTTTTGGGTAAAGGGTTTTACCCCGGTAAATATATAACCAAAATATAATGTTAAGTACAAATGGAATGTGGCAGAGGCACCACATTAACCTCAAGCAATAAGCTTGATAAAGTAGTGCTTATGATAGGCCATAAACACAATGAACCTAGCTATATTACATCACCTAACTAGGAAAAATAACAAGAAAAATCCTTTAACAAGCGAGCATCCCGCATCCACCTAGAGGCACGAAAGGAGCAACTCGTCCCAGGAAGTTTGCCTCTTTAAAAACCCTTTCCAAGAAAAACCCAAAGGGAAAAACCTTGGAGTAAGAAAAAAGAGTACAACCCTTACCTGGCACTCCCATCGTGTATAAGACAAACATTTAGAATCTTCCATTTATCAAGTATTAGACGAGCCTGCGGGTTTATCTTCTTGAACTTGAAGGTAACCAGCTTCAACCGGACTGTAGAGACAATAAATTGGACCACTTCAGCTACGGTAGAATTCTCCTGCTTGAAAAGTCTTGAATTACGTTCCATCTAAAGGTAATAAGCAGTAGCAGCAAGTAGTAACCGAGATATGATGCTAATAACCGAACGCCCTTTTTATAAAGGAATAAGGAACGTGAGAGCATCATCCAATGAAGGTGGGACAACATCCATTCCGGATAAAACCTGAACCTACAACCAAACATGCAAAGAAAACTGGCACTAAAAAACAAGTGAGGGTGAGAGTTCGGAACCAAGTCACATAACGGGAATCTAAGTAGGTTCAAATCAACATTTATTATTAATAGACTATCTAAAACAGAGTTTAATCAATATTTAAGCTATGAGAAAGCTAATGACAGTTGATGACTTATTTTTTGGTTTTTATGAGACAGATTTATAAGTAAAGTGAATGCAAATACAAAGTAAGACTGAAATTAACAAACTAAAATAGTACTTAAACAAATACAAGCATATTAAAGACAGATTAGCAAGTAATTAGCAATACAAAAGCAAATAAGCAGTTTGACTTGAATAATGAAAATAAATAAAAACTTACAAAAGACCGTGCACAAACAGGGCAAATTATGCTCAACTGAGCTTATCTACAAGCTGCTTAAACTAAATAGCCACATAAGCCCTTCCAAATTTGGCTTATCTTTCATTTGGCTTATTTTGACTTTTATTTTGACCTTTTTTTTTTAACTTTTTGAGTTTTTGAAATTAAACAGTTTTAAGCTAACAAAATCATAACCAAAGCTCACAATAAGCTATAGAGCTTATATGAGCTTAATGAGAGAAGTAACAAGATCTTAGACAAGGTTTGTAACAAAATAAATGCTTAAAATGTAAATTTGACAAGGTATTTAAAGGAAAAAGTAAACTGCATTAAGTTACAATTCTGAAATTGAAATTACAACTGAATTTTAAAAACTATTTAAATAAGAAAAGCAAGAAATTGACAATATAAATGGTAACAATTTTCTAAATGCATAAAATTAGACAACCCTAATCTTGTGAGAAGGACTTTTATTTATAGCTGAAGCTTGGGGATGCTAGGGTTTCACAAATGATCCAGAAGCTCTCATCACAACCCTTGATTCTTCAATTGCATCATCCAATTGTTCACAGCCATAGGATCACATCTGTGAGGTGGCTTAACCAATGGGAAAACTCTAATTGTCCAGCTGTCATTCCCTTGATGCCATGTCAGAAGATTCTAAGTGCTAAGCTCTCTGAAAGGGAACTGAGGGGAATTCAGGTTAGGAAGATGGATGAACAATGGTGGTTTCTTTGGGTGGGTAAGGGTAATTCATGTTTTTTATTGTTTATTTGATTGGTTTTAAGTGGGTGAGTTGACTTGGGCATGGGTTTAAAAGCGGGTAAGGTATAAAACGGGTAGTGATACTATTAGTGTTGGGCTTTGTAGTGTAGTTGGGCTAGGGTGGTTATGGGTTAGAGTAAGTGCTAGGATTTGTAATAAGTTGGACTTGGTTTGATATAATCCGAATAAATGCATAATATTACCACAAGGACTAAATTTGCCACATGTGATAATTTTAGGGACCAAGTATGTAGTTTTGGGTAAAATGAGGGTGGAATGGGTAAAGGGTAATTGGTAAGGAAAGGGTGTAAAAGATAATAATGGTAAAGTTTAAGGGTGTAAAGGGTAATAATGGTAAAGTGGAGGTGTGAAAAGTATAAATATGGCTAAGATGAGGGTGCAATTTGTAAAGTTGAGCAAACATGATCCAAAGTCTGTAAATGAAGAAAATTGCTTCCCCGGCTCTAGCTTTTGCACTTTTTTCTTTCCCGTGCTCGGTTTTGCTGATTTTCCTTTTCTTTGTCTGTTTTCACAATTTCCGTACCTGCACATGCATAAACACAAAAACACAATATATTTGGCATATTTGATCTGTTTTTGGTTGGTTAAGTCCGTTTTGTAAGGTAAAAGGTATGTGTATTTTCACACATACCAGTCAACACAGAGATCTGACTTATTGATAAGGATTTAAAACATACATTTTAGGGGGTCATTTAAGCCCTAAATCGTTATATTTTATATCCGTTACTGCTTAAAATCGTTCATTTTCACATTTTAGGTCTTTTGGAAGCAAAATACTGGAATGAAGCATATTTAGACGAAAAGGAGCGAAACCATGAAGAAAACGACAAATTCAAGAAAATAAGGAAATTTCAGATGCCTGAAGGCATCCCAACCTCAAGGGCGACGCCGTCGCCTACATGGTGTTCCAAATACTCTCAAGCGATGGCTCAGAACTTATTTTGGTCTTAACAAGTGATGGCGTCGCGCCTTATTTCAGAAGGCCGTCACTCTCTAATTCTACACCGGACGACCAAGACTTTCCCAAGACGACGTCCAAGAGCAACCCAGATGGTGTAACTACTTTCTACCCGACGTCGTCCCAATGATGAAATGGCAAAGACGAAACCCTAATGACGGCGATGAGACGGCGTCAACATCAAAAGGCGACGTTGTCGCAGATGTAAATTCAATATATAGACTTCGAATTTTATGCATTATGTGTGTATTATTTGGGAGAGAAAACCCTAGTTCATTTGAGGTCTGACTTGAAAAGTATTTTAGGGTTCCAAACCCTCTTTTACACTTGAAGATATGCTTGTTTATCTATTAGCATGTTTCATCTATGTTTGATTGTTTTTTTTTTGTTCTTGCTTATCTATCATGTGTAACTAAATTAATTAATGTTTGCTTAGATCCAATGAAACCTAGTTATTGATTATTGTTAGGTTGTCTCTTGTTCTAATTGGTAGACGCTAAAGTAAGGAAAACTGGCTTCTTCTTTAATTGTTGCAAGCTTGAAAGTCCTAAATAGCATAAAGCCTTAGAGTACACTTTAGGCTCTCGTTGTATTTATTGCGTAAGTTGTAGCTTAAGGATAATAGGATATTCGGGGGAGATACCTCGGTACTTGGTGATCCTGGGGTTTTAGAGGAGAGTTATGATTTATAGAATTGGGGAATTAGGCACCACCCTATGACTAACATGGAATACTACGCATCAATTCGGACAAGGATGTGAAAATTTAATCGACCAATAAAACATAACTAGAGAGTAAGAAAATCTAAGTGAACATACTTTTAATTATCATAAGAAAATACTCCTATAATCCATAGCTTTTACTTTTATTTAGTTTAATTAGTTTTAATTTAATTTATTAAGTAGTTTAGTTGGTAAATTACCAAACCCCTACTCTTCAAACCCCGAGATTTTAATTGCTTTCATAGAAAACATAAAAAGAATAAAAATAGTCATACTCACCTTACCTTTTCGTCATACATCTCTACTAGCATCCGTATTCCCCTAGAGAACAATCAACCCCCTGGGCTTGCCATACTACACTACAACGATTAGGTACACTACCTAGTGGATTGTAAAGCTTGCTCGCAGAAAAGAAAGTCATTCGACCCCGAACCACGCATCACTTATCTGCTCAAGATCGATGTATGACTACTTTTACATGCACCGTATCACCCTGAAGAATTCACCAAGAAATACCAAGATTACAAGACACATGCGCCGTATTAATACTGAAGATCCGTCGTATCATCTGGCGATGTACAAATATTCCAGAATAAACTAATCTTAGACCGCACGCGAAGTTACCCAAATACGACGTATCGAGTAAACTGATACGCTGTATCGATGTAGTTTCCAGAAAGTATAAATACCAGAACAACAGCCACATTAGACACACACATATATACAGAGAACGATTCCACAGAAAAGAGCGACAACCAAACCACACGAGACACAACCAGAAGAAGATTCAGAGGCATAAGTAGGTCATGTTAGTGCTTAAGTATATTTCACTTTGTTTGATTAGTTCCTTTAATCCATCAGAATGCTTCCTTTTCTCCAATGTTTGACTCGCATTTAATAAAAGCTTTTCCATCCATTATAAGTTTATTTGATGTTTATTTGGATGTTCATGTGTATGCTTTGATTACCTCTCGATTATCGGGCTTGTTTGCGCCGCCATATACCTCCCACAATAACTTTATTAACATCTTAGGACAGCTTGATGTAAGCCATAACGGATAAATAATTTAACTAATTAATCATTAAGTTTGCACTTAATACAGATTCGGGATTAGCTGTGACAGAGCTTTTCGGTAATAATACTTAAAACGAATCTAGGGTATTTAGCTAACCTAAATGTAGGAAAGAATACGCTCACACAAACAACCAACGAGAAAGACCAAAATTAGTACTCATCTTATGTAGCTAAGCAATTAAGTGAATATAATCTACTTTAATATCAGACATGCCTCTTATTTGTCATCTATTTCTATCTGTGTATGTGTGTGTCTATTGCCTTGTTACTTTTAGTTTTACTTAATCTAAACATCGTGCCAGTCTCTCAGGATAAAAACCCCCCATTGCGTTAGATTATGTTTAATCAGACTAACTTTAGGATTAAAATACTGATAAATATTTAAGTGTTAACGTTCCACTCTTAGTGTAACACCCCAACCCGACAAGGTTAGAAGTATCATAGTCATGGTGTCATATCAAAGCATACATAAAGAACATAAAGCAACATCGGAAGTCTTAAACATAAATAATCAAAGGAAGTCAAGTCAACACGACTTAACAATACATAAGTTCAATGAAAGGAAATACTCCAAAGAAATAAATAACAATAATCCAAGTCTCCTAGCTTAGATACCTGCCACTGGAAAATAAAATGTGGCTGAGCTTAAAAAGCCCAGTGAACAAATATATATAACAAAACACATAATCGAAAGATAAGAACGAAATAATATAACCTGAGGTGCATTTGGGGAAAACATAAGGTATAAACAAAAAGGATAATGAAATGAAAAGAAAGGTCAGTCAACTACCACGAGCCCAAACAAAACATATCATATCATAGCATAAGTAACTAATTAGAGTGATCAGCTCCCAAAATGTGAAAGACGTGTATTGCACACAACATCAGTCACCAGACAAATCATAATATATCATAGCATAGCATATCAAATCAAATATAGGATGCATCCATACGCCCCTGAAAAAATCATAGTGGCCATAATAATAATAATGTTGAGCTCATAATATATATAACTGTTAGGTCACTAGTTTTACAAACACAAGTAATATAGAAAGAGATAAGGCGATTGAACAAGTAAAACACACACATACACAAGGTAATAATACGGTTTAGGCGTAGGAGTGTAATGAGAGAATAACTTGAACAACCAACCTTCAAATGAAGGTTTACATAAGGTATTTATAGGAGGAAAGCTAGGGCAACACTCCTAGTTTCCATCCTTTCCTTAATGGACTAAGGCCTAGGCTCATGGGCCTTCTACACAAGCCTAAGGCTAATTACAAACATAAAGGGCATAATAAAGCTAACTATTACATATTAATTACTAACACTTGATTATGGTTTAGGAGTGATTCCAACAATCTCCCCAAGTGTTGGTGATGAACGGTGAAGGTGTTGATGTAATAGTAGCTCGACGCCTTCGACATTCTTCTTTCTTGTGAGAAGAATTGCCTCGATTCGAACAATCTCCCGGTGTAGAGATAGTTTTCCTTGAGCGCTTATGCTTTGACGTCATCATTAACTTTGTTCTTTGATTATTGTTCTTGTGGTGAAAGTGATAGTATGTTGTTGTCGCATCAATTCCGCCTCAGTGCTTCTTCGCCACTGGTGTCTCCACGTCATTCTTCAACATGCTCACACGCTCTTTGACGTTGGAATTCAGACCGATGAAGTTCTTTAAGTCTCTAGCTTTGTAGATTCTTTGATTTGACGAAGAATCATTCGACCGCTTGTGTTGCTTTTGGATAGAACTTCCATTAGTGATGATGTTGGCGTGAGCATGAGAAGAATCAACACAATCATCCCGCCCCGAGCTTCCATAAGAAAACATTTCAAACGGTTAGTAATAAGCGGATTCCGCACATACAAGTTTGAACTTGAGTGTTAACAAAGATAGTGTGAAAACACAACTCTAATTCTTACAAAGGCCGTTCTCGAACTGGAGTCCCACAAGTGAGATAACGCGATGTACCGGCACACCTACTGATTCGGATGAGTCGAGGTACACCAAGCATCACCACGATCAGACCGTTTGAGACACACCAAGCGTAATCCACGGGAGTTACCGGTGACTGCTTTGTGTGGTGTTTGATGTTGACCGGCAGAGTTTCCATTCAATCATCGAGGATCACAGTTGTGAACCTCTCATAAATGTTCTCGACAGATTGCTAAGATCATGAAGGACTCGATATGAACCACCGATGATCTTATTTGTTGATCAACAAGTGATGAAATGTCAAGTGTCCCTAAGAGATCTTTGATGAATCTCGTGGCTCTAGACTCAATTGTGCGTTTTGGTTTTCCCGAGCGAAACTAGGGAGAGGGTCTCCTTCTTCAATACCGGCGATCTCTAAGAGAATCCAATAATTAACGAGGGTTCCCCGTGATAATGAAACAAGCTTCTATAGAGAGAAACTTGAGTGGCTAAGAAGGTTTAGTGCATGCGCCACCGGGTCCATGACGACTTTTTAATCTTGATCAAGACCGTGTCACTAAGTGACAACCAAGAGTATATGAATTGAACCCGGTGTCTTCCCTAAGTTGAATAATTTGGAGGCTATTTCTTTTCACCCTTTCTTTGCATTTCTTTTAATTCTTCAACTCCTTCTTTCTCCGATTCTCATTTTCTCCTTTTATAATCATACCTAAGGACTTCTAAGTACAAACTATTTGTGATGTCCTTGGGTAGATCCCTCCGACTCTGGCGGATCATAGGACAGTTATTCCTAACCTTAGTCACCTTATATCTCCATGACTAACCTATGTTGCCGTTAAAACCACTGTTGAAGAATCTCTCAAAGGGTTTGTAAATGAAAACATGTTTGAACCATCGTGAGAGATAAGATTTTGCATAAATACTCCCCTCCACATGTGCTTAAGAGTTTTAACGGTTAATTGCACAAATGAGGAAAGAGCGTGCACTTTTGAATTGATCCACTCAAGATAGACAATCCCCATGAGACACGGTTACATTGCATAGTTAAAGAGTTACATTGTCGACTTTTAGGTGACAACTAGCTCTAATAACTACCTTGAAGGTGTAAACAAACCTCGAAAGGTTGTCAAACCCTTCGAGTTCATGTCTACCAAGAGTTTCTCGAATGGTACATTCTACTCGGACAAGTCCTTTGCGAGACACGCTTACATTACTAGCGAACTAGCTTGAAATTATTACCCGTCTGTGACAAGTCTTTTCGAGTTACTAACAGTTTAGTACCGTCAATTCGTTGGTTAAGTCTATTACACAAAGATTCATTTGCATTTGCACAACATATTTCTTATCACATAATTTTCTCCCCTTAAAATGGCATATAAAATGTTATTTTGAAAAGTTGAGAATAAATATGACCATTTCGAGTGTTGCGGAAGATGACCACTATGAATAATTTGTGAACAAAGTTTTAAATCAAATACTCCCCTCAACTAGTGATATAAACGGTTGAGGTTTTGAAAATCATACGGGAAGTACTTGTCCTTTGAGCAAAACCTTGAAAAATGAAAGGTTTGATAGGTTTTACTCAAAAGTAAGAAGCTTTCGCTCCTTTTGTAAGGATTGTGGCAATCAAACGCACTACATGGTCCTTTCTTGACAAGAACGGGTTGTACAACGTTATGTGTGCACAAGCCATTGGCATATATAATCATACATCCAAATGTAATAATGAAGGAAACAATTCAAGGGTACCAGAAGTCCAATGATGTCGCCAGAGTGCGAGCAGGCGCTGATAGCGGTGATGTTAATCCTGGTCGACCACCAACAAAGCTTTCCAACGCTCGAATCGATCCCTTCAAACAACCTTTCATCAATCATCTTGATGATTCTCCTCACATCCCTTCGATCCCGAGAATTCCATCACTTAGAGACCCAATCTTGTGACGTATGTCCTTCAACCTATATGCCAATCCGTCCCTAACCATCTTCAAAGTGTGATCCCCAAACTTGTGAAGTTCACTACACGCCATTAAGCAATTTCTTTGAAGTTCACCGCGTAAACGACGCCAAAGGTTTGTCGATGAGTGTATATTGTGAGAGTTGGTTGAGGTCGGGAAGATCTAGGCGAGGTGGTGTGAAGTTGACACGGGTCCGATAAGATTCAACCGCCACCAAGATCTTCTACACGCTCCTTGATGACTATGCGTCGATGAAGATGAGCAATGACTTGATGAATTCATGTTGTACTTGTTGAAAATTGTCTCATGCGACCTTGTACTTTGGCAAGGTACATGTCTTCGATGTCGTTGATAGACAAATTCTCAAAGTCGACTTCAGAGAATGCATAATCCTTTCATCTTGTCGTTTGACCACGATATTCTTTAGAAGGTGTAGTCCTACTTAGATGACGTAACAACGTGTTTGATGGCAACGATATCCTTAGTCTTGAACACCGCATGTTGAGACTTCAACCTCGACATACCGTAGTAGATTCTTCTGCGTTCCGCCAATGATGAATCCCGTACATTGCATCTCGGTTGTATGCTTCCACTTTGTCGAGAACAAGTGATTGGCACGCCTCGATGGCTATGCGTCGAGTATATAGTGCTGGGAATGGAAGTGTCAACGATGTAGCGTATTTCCTTGAACCATCGCCACCATGTAGAAGAAATTCCGTGTCTTTGTTGAAGAAATATCGAATGGAATCCTCGGTTCATCCGTTGGCCAATTGTTGGTAGAGGTTTTGACCGATCGGTGTAGTATGGAGGGTTGTCCCGCTTGGTGAAGTCGATGTTTGCTTCGGGTTGAGCCAATCCATGTTGTTAGACATAGCTCGAGCAATGTTTTCAAGGTGATATTTGACCTCGATGGCACTTTTGAGCTATCTTTCCACGCTTGAAAATCTTCATTCTTGATTCGCCTCAACTCGGATTTCGTCATCTTCTTCACCTTGAACTTTTCTTGCAAAAGTTTTGTATGCTCCAATGTGTTACCGTCTACCAAACTCGACCTTCTTCGTGGTAGGGAGTGTTGTTAACAAGATTAGAGAACCATTCAAATTCTTCGCTTTATCGTCATCTAGCCAAGATACGACGCCACCCGAGTCTTCTTCTTCTTCTTTTCAAGGCCTAGATGATGATGCCGGTTTCGAAATTGTTTGGGAGAGGTGGGTTGTTGTAGGGGCTCAGGACCTCTTCATCGCCACCACCCGTATACTCAAAGTGATCACCGGTTTTCGAGTCGGGTGGTAACTCGAATCGCCCCGAGGTTTATCTCAGAGAAGAACGGGAGGAGACCTTTGTTGAGTAGAAGTCCATTGGAGAGGAGGTAACATAGAAGATGATTCACCGACTTCTTCCGACGCTTAGATTTATCATTCTTATCCCGATCCTTGTCTTCATCGCCTCTAGGACGCTTAGACTTTTCCGCTCGAATCTACATGCTTCTTTGAGTTGGTAGTCCAACAATGCTTGAAACACTTTCCTTCCTCGTAGTAAATGTCCTAAATCATGTAGACATTTGTGTGACAAGCTTGGCCACCAATTCATTATCCGAGAAAACTACAGGATCGATGGATTGATTGTGACGGTTAAAGGTGTGGATCTTATAGTTTGCTTGGCTATCTCGCATAAGATTCGGATATAGTTGTCTGTAAACATCTCCTTTGTGACTTTAGGAACAATATCCGAAGGTACTTGTTAGTGTAACCTTCGATCATTTCGCTCGGGCCCACTTGACGATGACTTTTCATGAACTCCTGGATAAACTTCCTTTCTTCTTGGATCTTGTCATTCTCGTCATGTACATATTGTATTTGTCGATTGAGAAAGTTCAGCTTCCTGTATAGCATTGATGAGTGTCTAAATACTCATCATTTTTGTACAATCTAAACTGCAAAATCATCTGAAAACACTCAGAAATGCATCAAAATGATGAAAATATCACAAATCGTTGTTTTATGTGTTTCAAATGCAAACATATCAAAATCGATGAAAAATGATCAAGTTTGCAAAATTGGCGCTTTAGTCCCCAAGTTTCAAAAGTTGTCAAAAAATATCATTCAAGGTCCCTCAAATATTCTAAATTGTCAAAATGGTCCTTGATTGATTCTTTGGTCAAATGGCGTAAAAGGTCCTCAAGTTTGAAAATGGCAAAATTAGTCCTTGGATATTTTAAATGGAAAATGATCAAATGTTATCCTTGTACTACTAAAGATTGGCGCTTTGGTCCTTATGATAACTTTTGAAGAATTGCATGTTTGGTCCTTCAAGAATTCACAAATTACAACAATGGTCCTTGTAATATTAAACAAACCAAACGACCCTTTTGTATTTTGATCCCCAGCCAAACCACTTGACCCCTGTCAAATACCCTGTGACCACCCCCATTGTGAACCCCTTAATATACCCCTCGGTCAAACAAAGTCAATCCCGCCCAAAACAGCTTCCACTGTTCACCTTCCTCACCATGCCTGCATTCCAAAACCAGGAGTGGTTTTTCCACTTTTTCAACATCCCCCCACCTTACCTTGTCCCCCTCCACCTTCACTAACACCCAAAGATCTTTAATTGCTTCAAACCACTTCATTAATGCTCAAACCTGCTTAAGAGACTTTTGGCGCCAAAAATCCACTTGTACGAATGTGATGATATATGAAGATCCAATGGCTCAGATGAGGTGGGATACAATCAGAGGTCGACATAGAGTCACAAAAGTCTATAAAGGAGAGTTGAGAAGCGATGGGAAGAGATATCCAGTGTAATTTTTATTTATGCATGTCGTTTTAGTCTCATTTTAAATTCCAGTCTATCTTTAATCTTTTAAACTTTGTATTTCAAGTATCCTGTGTAAAATAAAGCTTTTGTGATAATCAATTTCAAAGTTTAAGTCCTATTTCAGTTTATGCAAATTTTCCTTATTCAAAAATTTCATGAATGGTTGAATGTTGTTAAGCAGTTGTTAATATGGACTCATAAGCAAACATAAGCTCCTAGATAGCTTCTAAAAGCTATTAGATACCTTAAAATTTAGTTTAGAATCAAAAAGGAAAATTCACCAAAAATACCAAATAAATAGTTAAAATTCAAAAATCCATGGAAATGGTGATCAAAGCTGGAGCAGGGTAGATAAAGGATTGCCCTGGGTTAGTGGCTTAGTGGTAAGCCTATAGGAGTGATCTTGATCTTTGGTTCTCGCCACTTGGAATCTACTTTGTAAGCCTTTTGTTCATTTTGCATTTCACCGTTTTAGTTATTTAGTAGTCGTAATCTCGTGTCTTATTGTTCATTAGTTATAGTTAAGTGAAATTAAGCATTAAAATCATTTGTTTGTTCATTTAAATTTGTAGTTGTTAAAAATCTCATTTTGATAGTTTTAATAGCATAATCATCATTTCTTGATTTTATGTTGTTAATGCTGTTGATTAGTGTTTCTTTAGTCTTATTAATTGATAACATGAGGTCCAGAATCGCTTTCATGGTTTTAATCTATGTTTTGCTTTGAAAATCACCAAATCACCATATAAAGGTTTGTTTGGATTTGTGAAGTTAAACCGTGTTAGAGGTTGTTTGAGTAGTTGTTTGTGTTTGTTTCCCGACACACTTGGTCATAATAGTTCATTGCAATCAAGAAAATCAGTCTTCATTAGTGGAAAAGTCAAAATAACTTTGATCAAATCTTGTGTGTTCATCGTTGATTTTAATGATCTATGATCATGATTTTGTGTTCATAAGTTGTTATCATTGATCAAATCAGTCTTAGTTCACCTTAAAACAACATAATTAGTGATTAGAATCAATTCAAAGTTCATTTTAGTCAACTGATTTGGTTTTCTTAAAAAGTCAAAATTTTCATTTAGTCGTTTTTGAATTAAATAGATAATTTTAGTGTGTGTTTAATATTGAGTTTTATCCTAAAATCTTTTGGAATGTTAAAGTTTAGCTGCTAAACTTAATTAGAAATATACTAGTTCACTTTTAATCAGCTTATTTAGTGCTTTTTACTCAGCTTCTTTTGAGCACCTTGTCTGAAATTGTGCTCTGTGCACAGTGGAAGTAGCCACTTTCACAAGCTCACACAGAGCTTAATTGTTGGTCTAATCTTGTGATTCTTGGTTCTTTGGAAAGTCGACCTAGCCATCTTGAGGTCCCAAGCTTAAGTTTTATTTTGAAGCTTATTTGATAGGGTCGCTTATAGCCTAAACCTTGTCCCATTTCGCCTTTTTAAAACAAGAGTCATAAGTGCTTGTTGTCTTTTAGTAGCTTATCAAGATGTGTTTTTGTGTCTTTAGCTTCATTTAAGTAGTTTTAGCTTATTGTATCTTATTCCATCTTTTGTTCCATCTTATAAGCTTGTTTAAGCTTTAAAACATCAAATAAGCTCATAACCTCCACTGTTAGCTCATAAGCTCACTCAAACAGCTTATTTTCAGTTTGTAAAATTTTTGTCTTTGTAAAAGTTTCTTATAATCAGTAGTTAAGTAGTTTTGAAAAAGAAAATCCACAAAAACATCATTTTAAATATAGTGATAGCATTTATTTAATAGGAATTAGCTTTTTAATTTTTCTTTTCAGCTTATTAATAAGCATATCTAGTTTTTATATTTTTCTTAGTTTTCTTTCATCATAAGTTATTTTTAGAAAAAGTTTCATAATTTTCCTAACTGCTTAGTATTTATTAGAATTTTAAATAGTTAAAAGTATTAAATAATTAGTAATAAATAATTAAAAAGCATAAAATATCTTTTCGCTTTTAAAATTAGTTTTATAATATTCTAGATTTTTCTAAGTTAAAATTTTATTTTTCCAGGTTATTTTTATATTTTCTAATAATTAGTGTATTTTAAATAGTAATTAATTAATAATAAATAGATATAAAGTGTAAAAAATATATTTTCAATTTTAAAATAAGTTTTATAATATTTTAGATTTTCCTAAGTCTTAATTTTATTTTTCTAGCCTTATTTCATATTTTCTTTTATTTTAGAGTATTATTAAATAGTTTACAATAGTTTTTAATTAATAATAATTAAATAAATAGTTGTAAAAATAATTTTCTTTTTCTAATAATTTTCTTTATTTTTAGGATTCCAAAATGTCATTTCATATTTGTAGGTCTTTTATTTCTTAGATCTCATTTTTACTTTTGTACGCTTACGTAGTTTTTAAACGCACGTATTTACGTTGTTTTATCCGATTGTTGTGCTTTCCAATTCGCTTCCAAAATACATTCCAATCAATCAAGAGTGTAATTTCCAATTCAAATCTTTATCGATCACTATCCTTAGTGATCATTCTATCATCTCGATCAAGTTTTAAAACACCATTGAGTCTCCGTGGACTTAACGACCTAGGAATCCACTATATTCCTCCGATCTTAATTGCATTTGGTTCCGTGCTATTTTAAGTTTGTTACGGTTGGCCATTCACAAGTGGTCACTTGTGTGATTAAACTTGACGGTTTGGACCGAATCAAATTTTAGCGCCACGCCGGAGGCTTTAGTATGTGTTAAACCTTTTCGCACCCATTCTTGCACATATACCATCTTTTGTAAAAGTTTTTGTAAAGTTATCGAAAATCAAAAGTTCATTAACACTTTTCCTAAAGTGTTAACAACACCAAAAAATATAAAACAACAAAACAATCGTAACGCTTTCTAGCTTGTGTTTCTTTTAAGGTGATTCTTAAAGAAATACGATTTGGTTAAACGAGACGATACCAAAAATATTGTCCAAAAGTTTTTAAACCCGTTGCACAAATCTATACCTACGCCTTTTCAAGGGTACTTAATATATACATAAAAATCAACCACCGCAAATCAAGGCAAGACACCTACTAACTGGGGTGTGACCATAATAAGTTCCCGAACAATGATTTAAAACTTGCCTTTGTGTCCTTGTGATTTGGTGTACCTTTTCAAAGAAGCCATTTCATTTGTGATTATTGGTTAAGTTCACTTGTCGCTTTGCCTCGCATTTGTTTTGAAAACGATTTTTATACTTAGTGCATGCGCACTGCTCTTCCAGCTCTACAAGTCCACTTTCGAGCTTGCAAATATTCCTCGTGAGCGAGGACGTTCGCTCCTTCACCGTGATCGAGGAACGCCTACCACCACCACCCCCGTCGTAATGGCGTAAGATAAACTAATGAATGAGCTTCCAAGCACCCATCGAGGGTTACGGAGATGTTATTGTTGTCCCAACCATCGTGGTCGATACCTTTGAGCTCAAAACCGGTTGCTTAACTGCAACCCAAAGCCAATTCTATGGTTTTGAGCGGATGATCCTCATGCACACATTCGATGGTTTAACAAGATTGCATCTACCATCAAATACAAGAATGTCCCACATGAAGCCATCAAGCTTCTTCTGCTCCCATTTTCTGTAGGACAAGCCCGGAATTGGCTTGAGAAACAACCCCTCGCTCTATTGAGACATGGGAAGATCTAGTCACCAAGTTCGTTAACTAGTTCTATCCTCCATCCCGAACTACAAGTCTTAAGAATGAGATAATGAAATTTTCTCGTAGATTTGATGAATCATTCGGGAGGCATGGGATCGTTA
This sequence comes from Chrysanthemum lavandulifolium, assembly GCA_022545495.1. NCBI lineage: Eukaryota > Viridiplantae > Streptophyta > Magnoliopsida > Asterales > Asteraceae > Chrysanthemum > Chrysanthemum lavandulifolium. The sequence goes on from CM040240.1 coordinate 128,259,621, forward strand.
TAAAGAGTTGCTTCGCAAGTGTCCGCATCATGGTTTTACCGAGTTAATGCAAATGGATACTTTCTACAATGGTCCGAACCGGACTAATCAAGACTCTTTAAATGCCTCCGCTGGAGGTAATTTCGAGCAAGACCACCAAAGAAGCCTTGCAAATCATTGAGAACAAGTCTCGTGTCCGCCTTTCCGAGCAAAGACATATCGCCTCATGTCGGACCTTCTTCATCTCCCGTGAGTACATCTAGCACCGATGCTAAGATTGACAAACTCACAAATATTGTTCAGCTTTGGTTCTTGCTAACCAAAGAAAGTCACTTTCACGCACACCAACACATGGTGAAGTGAAGAAAGTCGAGAGTTGTGTTACTTGTGGTGGCCCTCATGCATACTACAATCGCATCGCCACCGATGGTAGTCCGTTTGAAGTCAATGCTCTAGCCGGTACTTCACATCAGGGAGGTAATCAATACCGTCCTCAAAATGAACCACACTACCGTGCTAACACTTATCAGGCACCACCCGGTTTTAACCAGAATCATCACATGCAAAACCGGAATCAGAATCCACCTAGAATGAACCAAGGTTATCAAAACCAAGGTAATCTCTATCCCGGACCAAATCAAGGTTTCCAACATCAAGGAAATCTTAATCAAAACACTTTCAATCGAGGGAATCAATTTCAGGGAAATATGAATCCTAATCAAGGGAATTTTGGCTATAATCAGAACATACGGCCTCAAATTATCCCTCCACCTCCTCCTGTATCAACATCTGATGAGCTTTTAAAGCAATTCATGAAGTCTCAAGAGGAGACAAACAGGTTGTTGGTCACCGATCATTGAATTAAAGAAGTCTTTAAATGATCAACCCTCGGGCTCGTGAAAACTTCCAAGCAACACGATCGCTAACCCGAGGGGCGATGCAAAGGCGATCACAACCAGAAGTGGTGTTTCATATGATGGACCTGCTATTCCTACTACCTCTTCTTCTTCTCTCCCAAAGGTAGTAGAAAGTGAACCTAAGACACACAATGGACCTTTGACTCCAATGCCTCCTCCACTAGGAGCAATGAGTCAAGTTACCAAGGATACAACGGACAAAGTGCATTTCTCAAGCCCACGAAGTACCGCACATGTCCCACCTTCGGTAGTCCAACCTCAAGTTGTCCAGAAGCTTTTGGTGATATTGTTGTTACTGTTACATTGATTTGTTATTAATCTTCTAAGTGTTATTGAGTAGATTCCGCATACTTTTTAGCATTAAGAAAGTTTTTACTATTGTTTTTTTGGATTTATCCAAAGCAACATGCTCTTTACAAGCTAGAGAATTGATCCATAGTTTAGGATTCCACAGGAAACAACAAGCATGTTTGTGAGAGGATCAACATTGAATGAGATTTCATTTTCCATTTTTTTCTAATTTGTTGTAATTGTTCTTCATGATGTAAAGATGCCAGAGCGTTCCACAGATCCTTAGTTGTATCATAAAATTGTGCATGCTTATAAACCACATTTGGGAGTGCAAGCACAATGAAATCAGCTATATATTGATCAAGTTCAGTGCAATTCAAATTTTCATTAGTCTGACGACGTGTGATTACAGGGTTTTATGAGTCAGTGATAGTTTTCATCATATACGGACTAGTTGCAATTGATTTTAACATTAGTGCAGCAAAATCAAAATGAGTAAGCCAGAGCTTAAATCTCAATGACCAGTCAATGTATGTTCCTGGAAGAAGCATTGGTAGGCTTGGATCTGTTCCATTGATCAATACATCATGAACAATGGATTTGTTGACATTTGGATTTTTGAATTTTAGAGATATTTTGATTTGTGTAATTTAAATGATTATAAGAATCTTTTAAATGATAAAGATATGTGTTGTATGTTTCAAAATGATATAATAAATCTCCGTGAAGAATTCAAGTTTTAGCAACAAGGTAGTGTTTAACAATGTAAGGGAAAAATAGTAATTTTGATAGAAGCGAAGTACGGCAGCGAGGTAGTAACAACGATGTTAGTGCAAATATTACGATATTTAATCTATACACTCTCATTTGTTGTGATTGATTACAAACATGTAACTTGTAATACATAATGTAAAATGAACTAGTTAATCATAATATTATTTTGTCCCAACATACATTCAACACCTTTCGACGACTCAAGTCTTCGTATGCTACAACACATGTTCATCATGTTTGTTATGTTGTGTTATGAACAAACCCCTAACAAACCATTAAGAATACTTGTTACTTGTTGGAGTCATTTAAACATATTTGTGTCTAAAAGATTTTAGAATAAAAGTTTACATAAAATCATTCTACAAAACACTTACAACTAACACTTGTTAGTTGCACTTTTATAAATACATAGCTAACTAAAACAAGATAAATAAATTTGTATATTGGGTATCCATGACTCATAACCCAAAACCCATGACCCAAAGTCCATGACCCATGGCCCAAAGTCTATAACCCATAACCTGTAGTATGTATTGCATCATGCATGACCTCATGTTAGGTACCCATGACCCATAGTCCATGACCTATGACCCAAAGTCCATTACCCATTACCCAAAACCCATAATTCATAACCCAAAAACCCGAATTTTTACCCAGATGGTCGGATCCCTCGCGGATCCCTTCGTTTACAAGGGGCAGATCCCTTTTAAAAGGATCCTTTGGGTCAGAAACATTTTTGGTTCTTTTGCCTATAAATACGAACCTTTGCATACCCATTTTCTATACACAAAAACACTCAATTTTCACTAGTAGTTAGCATACATTAATATCCATTAGATCCACCATTGACATCAATTATTCACAATGTAAAACCCTTGATCATAATGCTTTTAACCTTCATTTTGTTGTAAGCATACTTCCATGATGATCAACCAAAGCAAGTCTTAGATGATCTTTCCATTTCCATCAACTACAAGCTTATATATATGAAGATCTACAAGATTGGTGATCTTATCATCTTCATCTATTTGAAGGCTTTCCATCAATGAAAGTTCATTTATACTAGTTATTCATATCCATTAGACACATTGTCTTGGATCTATTATATCATCACCACATCTCATAGTATCATTAAACTAGATTAAATGGTTTATGTGTTTGTGCCATTAAAATCAAGGTTTGTTATGTTGGGCCATAAAATATAACGGGTTCACTTGTACCCGAAGAAAGACTCGGTATCTAGCTTTGTACTAGAAAAAGTGTAAGCGACGATGGGTTGGTTCTACCGGTGTTAGGACTCGGTATTTAGCTTTGTACCGGATAAAGTGTAAGAAACGTTGTATAAGGTTTTCTCCACCGAGAAGGGAGTTTATTGATCTAGTGAAGTAAATCTCGAGTCGGGTACTCGGGGAGTGGAGTAGGGCGAAGAGGAGATTCGTGACCGAACCACTATAAAACATCGTGTCCTGTTTACATATTCTTTTTACTTTTCGCTTTACTGTTATTCTTGCACTATATTGTTGATTGTCTTTGTGCTTGATGTTTATGATTGTGTTGTGTACTTGTCTTATTCTATGCTTTCTAAGTATTCATATAGTGATAGGCTATATTTGACAATTTACATATTATGTCAAGCTTTATCGGTTAATTTGATACAAAAGTTTTAAGTTTTAAACGGAAACGTATTCACCCCCCTCTACGGTTTTGACAATTGGTATCAGAGCGGGTTGGCCCTGGTGTTCAAAGAAAATGGTTTTCAAAATCGAGTAAGGTCCATGTATCAAATTTTCCACGAAGCCGAGCATAATATGAAAATTCTGTTGTTGTGTTATACTTTGAAGTTTTGATGTTAGATATATTGTTATAAAAGCTTAAATAATGATTAAAATAGGTAATATAAGTCAGGTCAAAACATTTTTTTTTAATCTGTGTTAGATCAGCGGATCCCTTTGTTAACAAAGGGCAGATCCGTCTGTATAGAGGACAAAGTTTAGTAAACTTCAAAAATTCATAACTAATTAACCGTAAGTCTGCAAAAGTCATGCTACCTATCAATCTTAAGGGAACCGAGTCTACTTTCATATAAAAATATTTCCAGAAATTGAATCTAAATAAAAATATATCAAAGCCCATGATTTGTAACATAAGGTCTTTTTTGATAATGTCTTTTCACCAAATCTATGCTCAAATTGGAAAGGGGTCTTATTAACTTTTGAACGTTGGTGTATTTTCTGTCTTTGGTCATATTTAAAATATAAAGGAAACTAATCAAGCCTTATATACCTTTTCATATTTAATGCAAAGCGATGAAAAGTATTTTTGTATGCTATGCTAGATGATTTGTTGTTTTACTTTGCTTGCTTATATATCTTGATTATATGCTTATCTTTAATAGTATTTATGCTGGTTTATTTGTGAAACATATGTGTCTACCTAACCTTGTCATTCTTTCACTTGTTTGTCAATTAATTAATATTTTCAAATATATATGTTTTTTAAAGGAGTGTTTGGGATAACTCCTAGTTTTGTTGAAAATGTATTTCCGAAAATGCTTTGGTAAGTCATATGTGTAGAAATAATGGTTAACATGTGTGATATTCTATATGGCCTATTATTTTTCTTTTTGTTAGTATTATATATGTCTTCATCTTATTGTTGAGTTTGTTATTTGGGCAACACAAGTGTCTTATGTGTTTATATCTTAGTTGATTTCTTAATTTCATTTTTTCGTGTGTTGTCTTCTTAGATGATAAGGATGTACATCAGATCATAACTCACATTTGTGTTTATGATGTACTATCGAGTCTCCTTCTCCATGATCGCATTCCAAGCTTAATAGGATTGGCAACTTGATTGTTTTATATGAAATACTCAAGTAAATTATTTTGCAACATAAATATAATTGGCCATATCCGAAAATACAAACTCGAGCATTCCAACTACATAATTTGAACCCCACATCACACACAAATGTCCACTATGCAACGGTTAGGAATAATGTTCCACCTCTCATATCTCTTTTCTATAAAATCAAACACTACCACTCCACATCCTTCACAAAAATAAATCATCTACTTTCTTAAATCAATATCCTTGCCAAAAGAGGATTTCAAGAATGTTTAGCCCGGTGTTAATAAACATCATCATTTCACTCGTCATGCTTCTCTACCTAATCTTCAATTTCTCCCAAGGAGATTCGTATTTTGTTTTAGGAATATATTTATTTGTCATCTATCCACTTCGTTGTATTGCACTATGCATTGAGTTGAATGGATTCCAATAAAAATTTGTTCATTTAATTTTTTATTATTAACTCACTTCTTAGTGATATACACTCTCATTCGAATATACTCATCTTGAGAACCGCATTTATCCAACATCCATCTAATGCTTCTAAAAGTTGGGTCTATCCATCTTAATCAACATGCATCCCTTCCTCAAAAATATCAAAACTATCACGTCAAATGAAATGGTAAAATTTTACCACTTTTGACCTTCTATTGTCACGGACCCCTCCAAATAGGGATCCGGCATGCCTTAGGCAAGGGATCCGCCGACCTGTCAAGCAGATTGGTTTCCAGATTTTTCATACTCTAAAATATCATACGAACACCTCTTCCAAACATCATACCAATAAGTTTTATCATCTTTATGTAGTCTTGACATTTTGGAATTCTCATCCGAAATCTAAAAAAAATTATTTACCTTTCTATGCAATCGGTAAATCGTCATAACCAAACTCATTCGAATGCACTGTTCCTTTGGACCGAGAAAAATCCTTAAAGTAATAACAATCATCAATATCATCATACAAGCATAATGTTCTTCTTTATATACTTCATACACATTGCTCATTTTTAGGAGCATATTCAAAATCTATTGAGGTAAGTTACCTTATTTATATTCTTGTTGGAAAACATTCAAAAGATCATTCTTATGGACTCTCTTAAATTCACATACTCTTCATCTAAGTCTTAGATGATCAAATCATACTTAATAGTAAACATAAAAGATGTTTAATCAAAAAAAATTTGATCCCAATGCAAGATTGAAGCATATTGTTTACTCTTTCCCTTAACTCCAAAAGTTAAGTCCCAATAGTAAACATAAAATTGTTGATCCCAATACTAGAGATTTGTTGTGGGTTTGGCAGCTGCCTCTTTCTCTTTTACATTCATGAATGGTGGGTTCTAGTTATGTTGAATATTCTTGGAGCTGGTAGTTTGCGGATAGTTTTGTTTCGTTGGCTTATGCTATTGGAGGTCGTGGTTGTTCGTTGGAGATCCAGGTGACTGTTGTACTCTTTTTCCCTACTCCAAGGTTTTCTCATTGGGTTTTTACTTGAAAAGGGTTTTTAAGGAGGCAGGCTCATCTGATTCATCAATCTCCTTCGAAGAGGTGGGCTAATATGTGTAGTCATATATGTGTTATTAGATGGTTGTTCCATGTTGGTGTTTTAGCTTTTGTATTCTATAGCTATTGTAACGCTTAGTGGCTTGTCAATAGCTATTTCTATTGGTTGTTGAAGCTTAGCTTGAGGTTAATGTGGCACGTCAGCCACATTTCATTGTACTTATTTGGTTGATTTTTTAATATATTTTACCAGAGTGAATCCCTTTTACCCAAAAAAAACTCCAAAAATGCACACCAATTTTTAAATTGTTGTGTTTAACATGATATCTTAGTCAGCTTAGTTAAGTTGCATTAGGCATAATATAAATAAAACGAAGCTAAGTATCATCATTGTTACTCTTCGATAGACCATTGTAGGAATACATATTTTCCTAACTTGAGAATGAATACTGGAGAACTTATTGCACTAGAAACTCAATTTGACTTAACGGTTGAATTGCTTCTAGGAGAGAAGTTGGGTATGTAGAATCACCCGTAAAAATGGTCGTGTTTTGCCTTAATTGAGCATCGCTAGTAATAGTCTCATATTCATTCTCTCACTTGAAAAATCTCTATTCCTATGCTTTCCTAAAGTAAGTTTGCAATGGCAATACTTTGTGTTGCCTTAGGATTACTAATCAAACAAGTAGTAAATTTGAATTTTATTTTGTTAGTCAATCAAAACCATTTGCCTCATCAAGCGATTATCTCACGTTGATCGGGAAGAACTACATGACTTTAAGGATGAATTTCATTGTAAGTTAATCACCATCCGTAATGACTATACTTAGTTCATTGCTTCCATTAACCGAAACAACCTTCTAACCAATTTACTTTCTTATCTTCTTTATTTTAGATTTTGAACTCATTATGTTGGATGTTTTCCAATTATGAGGGACAGAAAGTCATTGACATGATTATCTTTTAAGAATGCATATACATGTGTTTCGGACTCTTCAAATACCAACACATAGGTAAACATCTCTTAGCTAAAATCAACTCACAAAACCGTACCTGCTTTAACCCTTTTAACCCAAAACTTATTTTTCACCAATACTTCATCAAAAGGAGAACACATCATGTGTTTGACAAATCTTTCATATCCACAACCAACTCCTCCTTTTGAATCTTAATTTAAATAGAGTCTAGTATTTTCCTAAGCTAACACCTCACAACTCTAGAACATCATCATATATTCTCGTCTCTCTTAACACATACCTTGCACGCCATTGTTAGTGCAAACAATTTACTAATCTAGATCGTCTCTTTAAATACTTACTACTATTTATTTTGAATTTTGATAGGTGCGAGTTATATTTTCGAGCCCTATGTGTAAATTTAGTTCTCAGATGCCGGATCCTTTAGTTTGAACTAGCTAGATCCATTTTGAAAAGGATCCAGAGGAACCGGTTACACAAACACCCTTTTTCTATCCTCTAACTCCACTCTCACCTCCTTGACCTTATTAAAATAGTTCATTATATCCCTCTAGTCATTCTTGAGCTTTCCTTAGTCTCATTAGATCATTTCTCCTCTTATGCATGATCTAAGATTGTTCTAGGATGTTTTTGATTTTCCATTTCTCATGGTCTTAGTATTTTTCAATTCATGTGCTTGTGCTTTCTTTCTCTCAGTATCATTCTCATTTCTATTACATTTATTTTGAAATCTCTCTTCTTCCTTTCACCCTTGAATTACTCTAGTTTTAATTTTTTATTTCTTATATTTTTTTTAGAGTTTTTCTATTTATTCTTTTTGACCATTTCTTGCTTCTTATCACTAATGAATGATCACCCTTAAATTTAACTAGTCACTTCTTTGATCATTTACTAGTCTCTTTTTAGTTCTCCTATCTCTATAAAACTAATCATTAGCTATTTTTCAATATTTGTTTAAGTTCTCAGACTTTCCACCATTAAGAACACTTCTTTACACTCATAACTTCAACTTATATAGGCTAGAGCTCTTAAATACACAACAATCTCTCTGATTTTCTTGCTCAGTCAGCCGGATCCATTGCCTAACACTAGCCGAATCCCTTTTAGGAAGGATCCGGTGGATCCGGGCTCACAGAGACAATTAAAAACTGAAATTTTCATTTATAACCTTCCTTTCTCCACTCAAACACTAGCTCAACACATGGGATTATCCTATTCTTGTAAGGACTTGTTCTACAATTTTACTCTTTAAAGCTTGTTGCGACATTCGTGGCAGAATTAACTTTCTATGTTTATAAATGTGTTATGTATATGTGACTATTTATGTGTTTTCTTTTGTCATTCCCATGATATTATGTGAACAATTTTTTTTGTTTGTACTAGTTGATATAATTCTTTGAATATTTCATTGTGTATTATATATAACCTCCTCGTCAAAGGGCGAAGTATATGTTGCAATAATTTTTTATTTGTAGGTTTAAATTCATATATACACTCTAATATGTATGTCACACTTGTCTATGGACAAAAGTATCTTATATTATATACTTTTTCCCGGATATACACATTGTTGTTTATGTCATACTTGTCTCCGGACAAAGTTGGCATCGATTATTTCTCTTTTTGTAGGTACACCTTGATGCCCTCGAACAAGGGGAACGTCCGTCAAGCACTTATAGAGTGCATCTTATACACACTTTGTTGTATATGACTTACTCGTCCAAGGGCAAATATAGTTTTGCACTAATTTTTATTTGTATCTTTTCAATCATACCTTCTCGTACAAGGAGGAGCAACCGTCAAAGGGGAGCATGCACACATTCATCATCTTTTTCACTCTTCAACATTCCTTTGTATTTCAATAATAGAAAGAGAAGAAAGTCTAACATAGCTTGTCTACGTATGTCATTTGGTATGTGTATTTCTTTTTCACCATATGCTCTTCTTTTTTTTCATATATTGCACAACACTAACCTTGATGTAGGTTAAGCCTCAAAATTTGATCCACTCATCCGCTAGCAATGAAGGTCAATCAACTAGGAGGCACAAAGACCTTAGGGGATCAATAAGAAGTTTCAAAATTAACATCACTAGGGATGATGCAAGCTCTCCTTATTGGGGAGAAATGAAGTTTAACTCTAAGGACACAGACAAAAATGGGAGAAGAGGGTAAACGGAGAAGGTAATTTAAAGGTTGTATGGATATAAGTAAATTTAACATTTTACTATCTATTGCGTTTACGAATATTTTATCAACATAAAAAAGAGGGAGACTGTTAGTGCAAATATTACGATATTTAACCTATACACTCTCCTTTGTTTTGATTGATGAAAAACATGTAACTTTTAATACATAATATAAAATATACAGGTTACTCGTATTATTATTTTGTCTCAACATACATTCAACACATTTTGACGTCTCAAGTCTTCATATGCTACAACACAGGTTCATACATGTTTGTTATGTTTCGTTATAATCAAACCCCTAACAAATCATTAAGAATACTTGTTAGAGTCGTTTAAACATATTTGTGTCTAAAACATTTTTAGTATAAAATTTCACAAAAATCATTCTATAAAACACTTACAAGTAACACTTGTTAGTTGCATTTTATAAATACATATCTAACTAAAACTAGATAAAATAAATATATATATATATATATATATATATATATATATATATATATATATATATATATATATATATATATATTGGCTATCCATGACCAATAACCCATGACCCATGATCCAAAACCCATGGCCCATGATCTCTGCATTATGCATGACATCATATTAGGTACCCATGACCCAAAGTCCATGACCCATGACTCAAATTCCATAACCCATGACCCAAAGTATGTTTTGCATCATGCATGACATCATGTTGGGTACCCATGACCCATAGTCCAAGACCCATGACCCAAAGTCCATTACCCGTAACCCAAAACCCATAATTCATAACCCAAAACGCGTATTTTTACCCAGATGGACCGATCCCTTGCGGATCACTTGGTTTACAAGGACGGCTCCCTTTTCAAAGGATCCTTGGGGTTAGAAACATTTTTGGTTCTTTTGCCTGTAAATACCAACCTTTGCATACCCGTTTTTGTACACAAAAACACTCCATTTTCATTAGTTTTAGCATACATTAGTATCCATTAGATCCACCATTAATATGAATTATTCACAATGTAAAACCCTTCATAATGATTCTAACCCTCATTTTTTGTAAGCATACTTCCATGATGATCCACCAAAGCAAGTCTTAGATGATCTTACCATTTCCATAAACTACAAACATATACATATGAAGATCTACAAGATTGGTGATCTTATCATCTTCATCCATTTGAAGGCTTCCCATCAATGTAAGTTAATTTAGACTAATCAGTCATATCCATTAGACACACTGTCATGGATCATTATTGTATCATCACCACATCTCATTGTATCATTAAACTAGATTAGATGGTTTATGTGTTTGTGCCATAAAAAACAAGGTTTGTTATGTTGGGCTATAAAACATAACGGTTTTGGTTGTACACGAAGAAGGACTCGGTATTTAGCTTTGTACCAAAAAAAGTATAAGCGATGATGGGTTGGTTCTACCGGTGTTAGGACTCGGTATTTAGCTTTGTACCGGATAAAGTGTAAGCAATGTTGTGTAAGGTTTTCTCCACCGAGAAGGGAGTTTGTTGATCTAGTAAAGTAACTCTTGTTGGGTACTCGGGGAGTGGAATTAGGCGAAGAGGAGCTTCGTGAACCATCATGTCCGGTTTGCATATTCTTTTTACTTTTTGCTTTTGTTTTATTCTTGCACTATATTGTTGATTGTCTTTGTGCTTGATGTTTATGATTGTGTTGTGTACTTGTCTTATTCTATGCTTTCTAAGTATTCATATAGACAATTTGCATATTACATCAAGCTTGATCGGTTAATTTGATACAAAAGTTTTAAGTTTTAAACGAAAATGTATTCAAATCCCCCCCCCCCCCTATACGGTTTCCACAAGCGAGGTAGATGAAGTGAAGTAAGACAAATCCTACTGAGCAAAATACTTACAAATCGATTAAAACAACAAATTTTGAAGTTTAAAAACAATTCCACCCGTACATAATCTTGTTATTTCACTGTTTTAACTTGAAAAATGATAACTTTTTATAAATAAACCATTAAATAAACAAGATCTAATATTTAAACACTAGCAGCGGGTAGAAGAAATATTATAGAAAATGCACCAAATTTTGATTTTGATGATTTTCATTTTTGAAGATACATAAGTATTGTAAAACAAGTCACAAGTAATCAATGAAGATTATGTGTAACTTCAATACAACCACCAAATCATTTTGACACTAAATTCCTACTTCGCTAATATGAATGAGTATAAAAAACTTGAAATTTTGAAGAAAAAAAACACATCTAAATCATCACCATGGTGCTCTGATACCAACTGTAGGTTTTCCTTCAATCATTATCATCACACAATGTTTAGATTTAAGATATGAGACACGAGAAGTAAAGAGAAGCGAGGTAGAAGGATTGTTGAGAGAAAATGTATTATTCCAATATGAAAGAGTACACAACCTATCTAACCACACCCCTTACCTCAAGGTAAGGGGTATATATACTTGAGGGAGTAGCGAGATAGCCAACGGGAATTAATTGGGTCGGGATACCTTGGTGGTTTACATGATATGTTTATTCTACCTCGCTACATTTACACTACAAATAATAAACTACTACAAAATAAGACCTAGAATAATAACACTTCTAGAGTGAATCCTAACAATTTTTTATTATGCTAAACCTTTGACTAGGGGTGAAAATCTCAACTCGTTTACTTATGAGTGGGTCCATTTGTTTATGTTTTATATCTATCGAGAAAATATAATAACAAAAAAAAGAGATATAGGTCAAATAGGCCAAAGGGTCGAAAGTCGCACAGGTTTTGTTGCTTGCTAATGCATAAAACCTCCTACTTTATTACCATAAAATAATGTATCTGAAAAAAATATAACTTTAGTACTCATATTTGATACGCTAATTGTTTATTAGAAAGAAAATTCATTGGTGTCATAGTACTGTACTTTCAATACCTGTGCAGCACCAGCTGTATCATCTACGGCGTCCCTAGCCACTCGTAACCTTGTTAATGTGTTCTCACACTGAGAAAGAGCCTGTAGACAATTGTCAAAAGATCATTATCAACATTCAAATTGTAGTTCAGAAGAGCTAACATGTAGAACATACTTTTGGATGACTCGGAACCCTTGTAAGATCTTCAATTTTGACATCATGATTGGCTAACAAGCAATGTCTGATGGAGAGTTGCACCTCTCCAAAAATATGTAATATGTGACAAAGAAAAAGATCATAGTTCTGGTGAATGCTACCTCCCAAAGAATTCTCAATAGGCAAAATTGCCTTGTCTGTAATCCAGTTCTCAACCGCCTGCATCAAAGAATAAAGAGGAGGATCACTGATATTTATTTAAACCCATATTGATAATATCTCAAGGGTGTTCCAGTAAGGTCGTATGCCTAGATCAAGACTCTGGGTTTTTTTTCTTTTTATTTACGAGAAGTTACTCTTTGCAGCATTTGGAGAGATAAGTTACAAAGGTGCCAGGATCTCATCACTCGATCAGCAATAAGAATATCCTGTTATCAAATAATATAAGAAAAATTAAAGAGAATGGTTAACCTATAATTTGTGAAACCTTAATTTTCTCACAACAGCTCATTTTGATTTAGCACAAACTCATTTCATCCCCAAAAAAGTACTCTAAATACGTCTTGGTTTGGCTTCTAGTTATATTTTTCACAGAAGGTTCTTTTAAACATTTATATTACATATCAATGATGATGGTCATTGTGGAACCTCTAATGTAATTGGAAATTAAGTTCAACATTTTGGCTCAATGGCTTATATTGTAACAATATATTATGTGTCAAGAGTGACAACATGATCAGTTGTTGTAAATCAAGGATGTAGTCTCACCTAAAATGCCATATCAAATTGCTCACAAGGGACAGTTTCACAATTTGGGTAACATTATGTTTCTTTTCGTGTGGTGGTAGAGGATGGTGGTGGGGTTGGGTGTGTGGTGGTAGAGGGTGGTGATGTGATGGTGGTGGGATTACAATATTTTCAAGAAAACAAAAGAGAGTACTTATGGGAAGGATACGAAGGTAAAATAGTCATTTCACATGGCCGCTAACGGGATTTTGTAATGGTCGTTAGCCAAAATCGTGAATTTGCAACAACGGTGCTTGTTCAGGAGCGTAGTTCGCAAAAAGTCCAAACGTTAGATACACAAATCGCGCAATTTTTTTTTCAGGGACATTTCTCGCAAAAATTGCAAATGTTAGGGACATAATTTGCAGTTTACCTTTTCTAATAAATTATACGGATATTTTTTTGAACACCTACAACCTAAATCAAGAAATCATAGAATGTAAGTTGAATACTTTGCCAAAACATATTAAGATTACGTAACATGTATATAAAGATGAGATTTACGAACATATATGAAATAAAGAAAACTAACTTTACGAATTTATTGCGATGTTAGCTAACTAAACATTTGTTACGAATATAATACATGTGTCTTTTAGTTTTTGGACTTTGGTGATAACATGTATCAAAACTAGTATGTATATAGTTTTTATCAGTTTATGAATATTAATATCGGGTGAGGCGTTTTTTCGGTTTTTTTTTAAACCAAAACCGCACCATCGGTTTTAGAATTAGTTCAGATTTTTGAGATGTTTTTTCGGTTTTTTGGTTTTTGGTTCATTTTTTTGGTTCGTTTTTTCTATTTTGTTGCTCTCCCTACCACGCGTTATAGCAGGTGCAAAAATATATATTTTATAGCTGTGAATAAGGTTTTAATAATTATATGTCTTTTTGACAAAAATGTGTTACAGATAATAACAAAAATGATATGAAATGAATAGAAATATGAAGTATAATGGGCTTATGGTAAGTTTGTTATATTAGCAAGTTTAAAAGTAGTTGATATATATAGTTTAATGAATTTCGGAGTTAGCTTATTATAATCTACACTTAAAAAAGGGTTATGGTTTAAGCTGAATAAGTTTATGGGCTAGTTTAACAAGTTAGTAAAGTTAAGGGGGTGTTTTCTGTTTTATCAAAAAAAATTCGTAGATGAATAGTTCCCTCCTAGTTGTATAAATACAAGCTGTATAAATACTAGAATCAAATGATAAAAGAACACAGTGCAAGTTACGAGAACCAAATTATAAATAAATGGGGTTTGCCTTCAATGTTTTGTACATTACGGTCCTAATCGTATCTACATTGGCTTTAAGACCTTAGGCCATGACGATATTGGGATGCCTTACATTGCTGGGTGGGTGTGATCCTTCGTTGTGCAATAAGTTATGCCATGATCACGGTGGAAGAGTGTAACACCCCCAATTTCGTGATACACAGCGGAATTCAAACTGGGTGTTACTTCATGGCACAACAGTTATAGCAATAGAAAACGAACTCTAATGGAGTCGTTTTAAAAGATTTATCATTCGATTTATATAAATATTAGAGTTTACAAAATGAGGTCCCAGTAGTTTCACGGTTTACAAATTACATTATATGAGTTTTTGAATGATAATTAAATTTATAGCCCTCTTGAGTATCCGTGCCCTTTCTTTCCATCCTTGCCAGCCACATTCATTATGGACCTGAGATAAACATGTTTAAAAGGGTCAACACAAAGGTTGAGTGAATCCATAGCTTTATTGTTAAATGTTGAACACATAATGTTTGTATGGGTTACGTTGTTATACACCCATAATGTTGAAAACAAAACAGTTATTATTTCACTAAGCTCATGCAACCAAGGCGTTAACGTGTTCCAATATAAATTGGTGAAATTGTTGGTACCAGCCGTAATAGGTAAACTTTCCATTTTACCTAATGTTAGTCAAATATAGTGCGTTTTTTTGCCTTTAACGGGGCTAACACAAACGGGATTCGTTAATCCCAATAGATCTATTCACAATATTCGTGCTCACTCTCTCTAGTGATAAATGGTTCATGATTTAGGGACTTATGTTTGGCAATTATATTTACTTAGTGACAATAAAACAATCAGATAGCATAAAGTTCAAATATTTGTGTGTTCATGTTAAAAATAGCATGTATCTCCCCCAAGGGTTTGTAAACCAATTAAGTAATAGAAAGTGGCGCTATGAACTCACCGTGAGATAATGATGATTAGTGCTTTTACGAATATGATGGATAAGCCGGGAAACCTCTACGTGCAACCTAAAATGGAATGTTGCGACTTAGGTTTGGAATAATGTTAAGGAAAACATATACCAGCCTATATACGTCTCTATGTTGATCATGATGTAGTCATTTATAGTTTGTTGCTTATAGTAACAGTTTAGTATGTGAAGACGAATTTAGTTTATAGATATCGTACTACTGTTCGGGCCATCATAATTCAGAGGTCATGTAGTAAACGTTCGAGGAGCTAGTACACTTTAAATCGTAAATCCAGCAACTCGTTGATACATTTTACCCAAATGAAACCCCTCACATGAAGCTCTCTAGTATTGTAGCACTTAGTAGATAAAACATATGTTTTGAGTGTAGATTGTTATATCATAAAGTTTATCATGTTTTTAGTAAATATCTAGTTTTTACAAGTTCTCGTCGTGTACTAATGATCATAAAGTATTAACATGGTCAAAAATGAACTTTTGGTGAAAATTGGCGGAAAAGGGTAAAATGGTCATTTTTCAGTTACTTGCGAAAACACTATTCCGAAGGTTGAATGAAGTTTGTTAATTTAATATGTAACTATCTATGATAATAACATGGTTTCTATAATCTTAACTTGTGAAAATCTAACTTTTGCCGGTAAAAACTGTTTTATAAAGTTTAGGCATAAAATGTTACCGTTTGGTCTTTTTAGGCCGAGTTCCCTTGCGGTAGCCGTAAAACATCATTTTGGAAAACTTTCTTGTTTTAACTTTTTGATTATTCGGACAAGAAGTGCCACTTATTTTTACACATATTAGGCAGTAGCCATTTCGGCGTTTCTAGGTTTTTGCTAACTTCTTTTTACTATAACTTTTGATTCGTTTGTCCGTTTCGGGTGATTCAAGTGGCTATGTTTACCTTTTATCTTGTCTAAAATAATATGTAAGTTACCAAGTCCATATGTAGTTGGTTTTAATGGCTTTTGTTAGGAATTAGAAATTCCAGGTATTAAAGAGTCGGTCACCTCAAGTATATGTAATCATTAGAAAGCTCGTAGTCGTAGTTATTTTAAGTTAAGTAGTATTTAGTTAAGTAACACCATAGAGGACGGACGGTCTTTACCCATTGTATGCCCGATCCACACCCGTTGTGTGCGTTTTATTGTAAGACTATAAATACTCTCTACCTTCCAAGGTAGAGAGTTGGAGCTCATAATAAGAATTTTCTTTCTCTCAATAAAGTTCCTAAACCTCTACCTTTCTCTCTATAATTCCACTTATTCGCCACCTTGTTGTTATGGTTCGATGTGTATGTGAAAACTAATATCTATCAATTGGTATCAAGAGCCATGGTTAGATCATATCTTGCACATCTTTGGATTTCTAGTGGTTTTTAGGTGGTTTTGAGTTTCAAAAGTTTAGTGG
>CM040240.1:128276680-128348665 GCA_022545495.1 Chrysanthemum lavandulifolium
GGAGCTCCTAAGGTGATGCCAAGTCGGGCTTTCCCAAGTAACCATAAAGGATTGATGATGGATAGGAAGGGATGGGTTGTTTGTGGTTGTTATTTCATTGATGTAGTAATGTTTGTACTCTGCACCTCATGGATGTAATTTTACCGCACTTTCAAAGTGCGCTTTGTAATAAAAATAATAATCCATGTTTTCTTTTATCATTAGTGTTCCCGCATCACACATCTCAATCCACTAACTTCATTAACAAAACCGATGTACGATCTATCAAGATGCACAAAATCAAAAGAAGAGACTTGTTGCCGGTCATGTGCATTGAACACCCATAAAATGTAAAACAAGATCAAATCATTTAGTCCTTGGATGTTCCCGCACATAAGAGTAAAGAGTTAGTTTTTTTGGGGACCCAAGCCATGATTGACTTGGATCCGCGTCGTATCAATATAGTTAAATCTATCAAAGGTCATTGATACACCATTGGGATTGGTTGTAGAGGTGTTTCCTTTAGGTTTCCATTCCCAACGTGTTTGAGGCCTTCACAAGATTTCCATGTCCCCTTTTCTTGTTCAAAACCCTTGCGGTGGTAACTTTTGAATGAGCAGTGGAAACTACTGGTTTCTTTTAGGTACCCACAGTTGGTTATTGTTAACCTTTTTAGCTTGAAAGGTCCTTTTTCCTGCTTGTGCAGATTTTACAAAGCTTGTTTTGGTATTTGCACTTTTAACAGTGACTTGGGGTGTAGCAAGTTATACGCTTTTGCAAAGGGCAAATGTTTTGAGGCCACTTCTAAGTTGAACCGCTCTTGGGACCATTTTGAAATTAGAACTAGGGTGTACATTATGTTGATATATGTTAGACTCCACCCTTTTATTCCCATAGACTACCCTTCTCCCAACATGATAGTCACAATAAGCATGTAAATGATCAAAACTACCACAAATATAGCATGCTTTATTGTTCATCACAAAATTACTACCTAGTTGTTGAGATTTAACATGATTCTAACTCCTCCGGTTACCCCTAGGAGTCAGAGGCTTGTTCCTATACATCTTAGCATACCTTACAGCTTGGTCTAGGTTTATTAACCGGTTTCCTAGGTTCCTCTGTATAAGATTAGCAACTTTTGGGATAGTAGTCTCTACATTCTTTTAACACTCTCATTTACAATGATGAGTCACTAGCACTCTCAAAACATCATTATCTAGCTTACTCTCTTCCTCACTCTTCACAACCGTGTCTTTTAAAGGACCATATTCTCTTTCAAGATCCTTAAAATCCTCTATGCTTGTATGAGCTAAATCTATACCGAGGTGAATGAACACCCTTAGTGGTGGAGGCGCAGATTATAACCCATACCGCACTTAGCTTTATTATATATTTGAGCATTCCAAATTTTATCAATTGACTTGATCGATGATAACATGTGTCTATAGTTAAATTGACATTTTGAATTTTCTTTTGAAGTTTTTCAAGCTCCTTTTGGTATGCTTCATTCACAAGCAGCTTGTATGTTCTACCTCTCTCCTAAGAAGAATCATATCATCATTATAATTTGACTCATTAGCCCGATAGTGCTCTATTTGTTTTTCTAAACCGCCATGGCTCTCCTAAGATTAGCAACAAGATAATTAGCGATGTATAACTCTTCCCTTTCATTAGAATATAGATTATTAAGTCTTTCAAATTCTCTAGCAATTCTACATGTTTTAGAGCAACATTCGTAGTTTTGTACCTCATAGTCGAGAAAGCCATAAGAGCAACTTCAGCAGAAACAAGAGCAAAGATCAAGATGTTCTTCTTCAAGATCATCACCATGAAACTCCAATCATAGCTTACACCATCATTAGCCAACATTGCCTTTGGTTCTTCCACAGTTGGTCCCTTCTTTGCTTGTACAATGTAGATCTGTTGTCCTTTGTCTTTGGTCTTCTACATTCTCTAGCAAAATGTCCAAACTTGTAGCAGCTTAAAGCACTCCACTTTCTTCTTATCAAAGCCTCGCAGATCATCACCATTAATGTGAATAGGCTTGCCGCCTTTCTTGTAGAATTTCTTAGCCCTCATGCTAAGAAGGGCTATCTCGCCATTTTATATCCATCTCCTCCAAGTCATCTTCATCAATTTGCTCTATGTCTTCATGAGTTAAGAGAGAGCCATCAACTTGTGTGGAGATAAAAGCATAAAAGGTAGGATCTCCAATACTAGCAACCTTCTTCTTTGATCCCGGTGGCAATATTTACATTACCAAAGGAAACTTTAGAACCTACAAGTGGCAATATCATCATCACTTTCATCTTCGTAATCATCATCAAATGAATTTGACAACAATGCCAAGCTACTAGAGCTTGTACCAAGTTTCCGCCTTCTTCAACCTTTGTTCAATAAGTTTGAAGTTGTTGTAAAGATCATTGAGCTTCATTGTTTCTATGTCCTGCTTTGTTTTCCCGACAAGAACATTTGTTTGAAACTCAAGGCAAACTTTAGAAACTTCAAATTGAGGTCTTCCTTTTCTACCTCAATGCCAAACACGCTTAGTCGTAACAATCTTCCAAGTTTGGTGAAAATGCTATCAAGTGATTCATTGCTTGAAGCGTAGAAGTTTTCATAACTTTGCTTTAACAATGTCTTTTGAGTCTTCTTTGTAGCATCATTACCACCAAACACCGAGCAAATCTCTTCAAACAGTTCTTTAGCGCCTTGAACTTGTTGAATGCAATAATCGATCTCTAGGAAGGGTCATCGACAATGACTTTTAGCTTTAAGATCATTCTTCTTTGAGCTTTTTCGAATTTGATTCGTGCACGTAAACTTTCATAACATCTGTGTCACCAACTTTTGAAGTAGTGGTCATAGATTTGAAAGAATCACCAAGTTGAATGATCTCCCATAGAGCATAGTCCTGTATGAGGAAGTATTGCTCAATCAGTATCCTCCACATCTCAAACTCATTAAGCTTAAGCTTAGGGAGTCTTGGTGTAGAAGAAGAGTTTGATTGATTGTTTTCCATCTCCATTGAATTGAGTGAGTGAGTCAAGCTAATTCCTTGGATCTTCTAAAATAAAATATTAGAACCTTTGCTCTGATACCACTTGATGGATCTAGGACACTCTCCTTGTGTCAATGATATTTTGTATAATATTATCAAGCAAGCGGAATTTACTTAAGTAATACTTAGAAGACGAATTATATGATGTAATGAGAATGAACACAAGTTAACACAAAACTCAAGCTCCAATATTATTAATGAAATAATACGAGTGATCTTAGTATCACTAGGGTTACACCTTGAAGCTTTCATAGGTAATATTGTAATGTAATACGTACCTAAGACAATAACCTAGGATCTCCTTTTATACAACAAGGAGTCCTTTACAAGATAAGTATAAATTTAACATAATAGAATATACACACAATCTATTCTATACTTATCAAGACGCGTTTAACCTTATCATAAACTGATAACAGTGGTAATGAAGAACTTGCAGTGGGAATAAGTTTCCACTGCTAGTGTTAAACCAAGCAGTGTAAACCACTACTATCTGTGGTAACGGATTATTCCCAACAACGTACGCGTATAAACATGAAATCATGTTGGGTTGTTTTTTTTTGTGAAATGGGTGTGTTAAAATGTTTCAAATATCAATCCTAAACCTGTACCCAGAAAACGTTTAATCATTTTTTTTTCAAATTCTAGGGTTTATGCGTGAGATTTGGGTGTTTTATATTGTGTGTACTCTAGGACAATTAGAG
The DNA here is from genome assembly GCA_022545495.1 of Chrysanthemum lavandulifolium. NCBI lineage: Eukaryota > Viridiplantae > Streptophyta > Magnoliopsida > Asterales > Asteraceae > Chrysanthemum > Chrysanthemum lavandulifolium. The sequence continues at coordinate 128,280,428 of CM040240.1, forward strand.
GCTTGAAAGATGTTTGTTACATGCTTAATTAACCAATGAAACTCTTGAATCTAACCAGCAACTACAAAATGGTGTAATTTGAATTTAGGGTTTAAGTATTCGTAACTTTGGGTATTTTTTATTCATGAGATTTTAGATGTTAAAACTTGCTTCATTCATCTCATATGGCTCCTAAAACATCCCAGAAAACTTTTGGTAAAGTTTGCATGGTTAGATTGTTTAGGCGTAGGATTTGAATTGTTAGGGTTTATCCTTACGCTTAACCTAAGTCTACGCGTAAATAAAATTTAACTTAATATGCCATGTGTTCTTGAAAGAGGTTGAATAAAATTGTTAATTTGAATGTCATGATTGAATTATTTCAGGCTTCTACGCGTACAAGTCAGAATCAAGGTTAAAATTGGATTCTACGCTTAAGGAATACCTTACGCGTAGATGTTACTCGTAAGAGAAATCTTACGCGTAACTCTTACACGTAAGGGTCTACAAAGGGACTACGCGTATCCTGTGAAGGATATGCGTAAACTTGGATTCTTACGCATAAGGCTTGCTCTCACGAGTAAACCTTATGCGTAAGCTCCCAACCTATGCTTACGCGTAAGCTTTATGCCAAGAGTCTATTCCTACGCGTAAGCTTTCTTACGCGTAAGATGGACTCCTACGCATAAGCTTAGTTCTACGCGTATGGTCACAATGTTTACGCATAAGCTTACAATCCTACGCTTAAGCCATAATTATAACTTTACTTATGAAATGTTACAACAAACTTGTAATAAGTTACTCATAACGTCACAAGGCCAAAATGTCACTAATAAGCTATAATGGTTAAAATGTTATGTGAATGAGTGAAAACTTGGACTTTAAAATTCAAAATTAATATACTCACGAAACTTATCACGACTACTTTGGACTATTGGACAACAAGTGACATTGGACTCGTAACATTCATTAACATAACATATTCAATAATTGGATAACAAAATCAACTTTTGACTAACATAATGTCTTTCGATATGTTGGTTCTTTTGTCTCAATACCTTTCAGATCACGATATAGATATCAACATAGAAAATGTTAACGCACCAAATGAGCTCATAATGGAAGACATATTCCCTACTGGTTATAGTATGAAGATTGGAAAGAACAACCTCAAGGTCGACTTTGAGAACTTCACCTGCTCAGAGTCTTCTTGCCGAATTGATGTGGATATTCTTAAGTCTCATCCCTACAGCAACATGCTTACAGACTCTGCAACTGTGCCGGAGATCTACATTCACCAATTTTGGCATACAATGAAAAAGGTGGATGGTCAAGATGTTGTCACGGTTACTCTAAATGATAAGCAGGTCACCGTCACTATTGCTGATCTACGAGCAATTCTTCTGCTTCCTGCTATCCAGCCTGCTGAGTATGTACCAATTCCAACTGAAGAGGCTACACTACAATTCATAGTCGATATTGGCCATGATGAAGCTGTAGGAATCATTACCAAGCATTCTTCCGTCGATTTAAAGAACATTCCTTAGCCGTGGAGAACTTTATACATCATGATCGCCAAGTCTGTTTCCGGAAGAGACAGCGGTCATGAACATCCTAAACTAATGCACCTACAAATCTTCTGGGGCATGGTCAACAAGATGCACATCGACTATGCAAGTCTGATCTGAGAAGATATGATGTCTCACCTCAAGAAGCCTGGCACAAAGGTTCCTTTCATCAGATACACGAAGTTGTTGATCCAGAAGATTCTCGAGAATAATCGGGACATTCCTTTGAGACTTGATGACCCCAACCATCACTCTGCATTGTTTGAGGCTACGTTAAACGTTGTTAGATTTAAAGACTCTTCAACAAAGAAACAAGGTGTAGTACTGACTGACTGCCTTCTCACTGATGATATTAAAAGACTTCCATCGTATTCACGATACCAAGAAGCAGTGACCTTAGGCAAAGTCGGCTTTATGGATGAAAACTCTTCAGCCATTCCAGTCAAGAAGACCAGAAGATCAGGCAGTGTTGGAAGTGCAGCAAGCACTGGGCGTGGCCTTAAGTATCCTAAGAGGAATCCTCCCCGCAAAAGAAAGGTTCCATCAAAGGGTGCCATTCCTAATCCTCAACCGGCACCTAAACTAGAGGACGAAGACTCCGAGGATACCGTGTCTGAAAGGGTGGTTCGTTATTCCGAAACTCCAACAGATGAAACAACCTTATTAAGGTCAGAGGACAAACCACTCAGTCCCAAAACAGACAAGGGAAAAACACCAGTTGCTGAGGAAGCTGAAGAAAGCTCTGATGATGAACCTAAGGATGAAGAAAGAGAGTACCACAAGACTCTCAAAGAGCTAAGGTTAAAGCATGTTGCTACGGAATTTAATCTTCAACAAACTCGTGGCCCTGGAGGTTCAAGTGGTGGTGCACTAACCACACCAGTTCTCGATGCGGTTAATCAACCCGATAAGGGAACTGGTACCACCACTCATGAATCAACAGAGCAACAACAGTAAGAGGATGACATCATCTTCAACTTTAAAGAAGAAGAAAAGGAGAAGGATGAAAAGATCACCGATGAAGATATTGAGGAAGCAGCTAAGGAAAGAGCTGAAGAAGAAGCTCGTGCTAAAGAGGAAGAGGCAAAAGCTCAAGAGGAAGCTGATAATTATCTTCAAGATAATCCAGTCCATAACCCGGAACAATCCTCTGAGCCACCAAAAGACCCAGAGCCATCTCATGACTCATCTTCTTCAGATTCATCATCTCATTCATCTCCACCACCATCCAAAGATGCTACCACCAGATCAACCTCCAAATCAGTCAAGAAACCCGCCAACACTTGGATATCACGTGCTAAGACCAGAATTGTCAAAGTGTCGGAGCAAACAAGGAAACGCAACGTAGTTAACAAGAAATTGAATTAGCTTGCCAACAGAGTCAATTTACTTCAGAATGTGATAAACGAGTTCTCGGAAGAAAGAGACCAGATCCAACAATTTCTCAACCGGGATATACAGGGTGAAATGGACAAGACGATTAGGGACTACACTCATAAGTTCCTCCTCGACACTGTCCCTGGAATCACAAGAGAGATGTTTGCCCGACAACTCTACCCACATCTCATGTCATTAGTCAAGCATACACTATCTAATACCCCTGCGGTCATGGAAATCAAACCAGTTTAGTCTCCGATTGTCTCTGATGCTGAATTGATCTCCAAGCTGGTTATGAAAATGTCTCAACGATCTGCAACTTTCACTTCTGACGAAGCTAAACTTTTTGAGGCATTACTGGAATATCAACTCAAGAAATCTTGTAAAGAGTCGGTTGGTAAGGTTAAGCGACCAAGAGACGACGATGATGCTGACAAGGATTCCGAGCCTAAACGTCCAAAGAAAACAAGTGAATCCTCCTCCATGCCTTCACCACCCCAAAAGACCACCACCACCACACGATATGCTCAACGTCCTCCTGCATCGGATAAACCTCGGGACTCTGAGTCCTCACCACCAAAGGAGAAAACTGGTGATCATTTCGAATACACTAGTGGTGATGATGAAGAGATTCCTGAGCCTCAACAACAACCCCCTTCTACGACATCAACCAAGAAACCAACATCATCCTCCAAGCCATAGATAAAAAAGTCTACCAAAGTTGTATCTTGGTTGGATGAAGATGAAACTGAAGAATATGACTTGTTTTCCAAGTCGGTTGATGCCACCCTCAATTACCTAAGGCCAAGAACCGTAGATGGTCGAACCATGGAGCATGTCAAGATTATTCAACAAACATTCAAAGTGAAGAAGATAACGAAGGGAGAATTGCGCCGAATCAAGAACAACACATTTCAACTGCTTAAGGACAGCTCCGATAGTGCAATTGAAGTCGAATATCATCTCGACAACATTGCACGAGCCATGTCCAACAATATTGATTGGCTTAACCCTGAATCCAACATCGACTTCACAAGACCTGACAAGACTCCTTACTACACTGACTCGACCAAGCCACTACCAACCATCGGCCGACCTGATCAACAAAGGATTCCCTACCAATTCTTCTTCAACAACGATCTGGAATTTCTTCAACACGGTAGCGATGTAAGCAAGAAATACACTACCTCACTCACCTTCAACATCCCGTGATAGTCTTCTCCGATAATGTTGCCATCGAGGAAGAAGCCACAAGAATGTCTTTTGAAAATGTGGTAAACTATGACCTCGATGCACTGTATGGTATTCATTATTGGCCTGCACGAAGAAGACTATACTACAGAAGCTGCCATGTACTTAAATCTAACAAGGAGGTGTACAGTGACATGCGGATCATTGCTATTATGAATGTCATCTTGGCTACAAAGTGGGATTACTCATTCCTGGAACAAATCAAAGTCAAACGCCAAGAAGAACGTGAATATGACTTCTCTGAAGCTGATTTTCCGAGATTGTCGCTCAATGACATTGAAGACATGTCCCTGGCCAAAGTACAAGGTCGAATGCGACATTTCTCCACCAACATCCAGCTGCAGTACAATAAGTCTTTGTTGATATTCATAAGAAGCATCGTCATCCAAGAACGTGTTGAAGACCTTCAACTTGCCGTAGAATCATATTAGAAAAGGGTCAATCTCACTAAAGCGTTGCTGAACTTTCCCGATATCAACCAACTCTCTCAGTATACCATTCGGAAGAAACCGAAGTTTGGAGTAGTTTACCGTAGTGAACTACATCACAACTGCTTTATGGCGTGCAATGAGCTTCCCAAATTTTGTGACCACACTCTGAAGAAGGTTCGTGACGGGTTGGCGTATCGGTTAAAAGAGATTCATGAAGGCATTGGGTCGAAGAAAAGGTGGAATTCCAGAGAAAAGAGGGATGTCAAGAAGATAATCAAGAGGCTTGATGAGAGGCTGTTTCACAGAGATCAAATGCGGAGGTTAGAGAGCTTTGTGGGTGGAAGGAAAGCTTCCTTTTACGGGTATCAACGTCAAGAGAAATTCCGGTGTTATTGACGGACTTCACGGTACTCCTTAATTTGTTTCTTTGATTAAATATTTGGATAATTTTGATCTGTATAATTGACAATGGATTGTGCACACATAACAGTGTACAACCCGTACTTGTAATGAAAAGACCCTATGGTACGCTTCAGTGCCACAATCCTATAAAAAGAGCGAAAGCTTCTTACTTTTGAGTAAAACTTATCAAAACTTTCATTTTTTAAAGTTTTGCTCAAAAGAACAAGTATTTCCCCTTATGTTTTCAAAACCTCAAAAGTTAGTATTACTTGTTGAGGGGGAGTACTTGCTTTAATCTTTGTTCACAAATTGTTCTTCGTGGAAATCTTCCCACAAAACTCAGAATGGTCATATTTGATATCAAAATTTCATCAAAAATAACATGTATATGCCATTTTTAGGGGAGAAAAATTATGTGATACAAATATGTTGTGAAACTTGTGATTGATCTTCGTGCTAAGACTTAACCAATGAATTGACGAGATCCGAACTATCATACATTGAAAATATTTGTCTTTCAAGACTTATCCAAGTAGATTGTACCTATTCGAGAAGCTCTTGATAGACATGAACTTTGACGGGTTTGACAACCTTTCGAGGTTTGTCCACACCTTCAAGGTAGTTATTAGAGCTAGTTGTCACCTAAAAGCTGACAATGTAACTCTTTAACTATGCAACGTAACCGTGTCTCGCAGGGAATTGTCTATCTTGAGTCGATCAATTCAAAAGTGCGCGCTCTTCTCTCACCGTGCAGATTTCTGTCAAAACACTTAAGCACATGTGGAGGGGGAGTATTTCTGCAAATGATAAAACTCTCATAGTGTTACAAAATGTTTTTACTCATATACACTTTGAGATATTTTTCAAGAAAATGGTTTTATGGCAACATAGGTTAGTCATGGTGTTATAAGGTGACTAAGGTTAGGAATAACCGTCCTATGATCCGCCAGAGCCGGAGGGATCTACCCAAGGACACCACCAATAGTTAGAATTTAGAAGTCCTTAGGTATGATTATAAAAGGAGAAAATGAGAATCGAGAAAGATGGAGTTGAAGAATTAAAAGAAAAGTAATGAAAAGGGTGAAAAGAAATAGCCCTCCAAATTATTCAACTTAGGCGCATACACGGGTTCAACTCATATGCTACTTGGTTGTCACTAGATGACACCCAGTATTGAAGATCAAAGTCGTCATGGACCCGATGGACACTAAACCTTCTCGACCACTCAAGTTTCTCTCAATGAAGCTTGTTTCATTCTCACAGGGAACCCTACGTAAACTATCAGCTTTCTCTTAGAGATTATTGGTATTGAAGAAGGAGACCCTCTCCCTAGTCTCCGCTTAGGAAAACCAAAGTGCATTATTGAGTCTAGAGCCACAAGATTCATCAAAAGATCTCTTAGGAACACTCGACATTTCATCACTTTTCGTTCAACAATAAGGACGCAAGTGATACTATTCTAGAGTCCTACACGATCTTAGCAATCATCAAGAACATTTAGAGGGTTCACAACCGTGATCCTCGGTGATTGAATGGAAACTCCCGCCGGGTCAACATCATACACCGACGGCAGTCACTTCGGTAACTCCTTGTGGGTTACGCTTAGTGTTGTCTCAAACGGTCTACATCGTGGGGTGATGCTTGGTGTACCTTAGCGACTCACCGAATCAGAGGTGTACTTGGTACATTGTGTTATCCTACTTGAAGGACTCCAGTTCAGAACGACCTTTGCTAGAATTAGAGATGTGTTTTCACACTATGTTGTTAACACGCTCAAGTTCGAACTTGTAAGTCTTTGGAAATCCCGCTAAGGAGATTCCTTTCAAGAATCGAGTCCTCGAATGTGGGTCATTACTTGAACTTGTTCAATGTAATGCCAATTGTCCCTTATGGGATTCGGACGGTGATTCGCCCGACCAAGGTGAATGGAATCAAGACATTCATCGAAGAACAATCGTAGTGGTCATTTCTCTCAGAAACGGCCACAATGATCGATTGGTGTTTATCACTAACCAATTCTTATGTTTTCTTCTTATGGATGCTCCCGGAGATGATCGTGCGATTATCCACATGCTTATACCAACAACAACATAAATTGAAGTTCTCTCGAAAGGCAACACAAAGTCAAAATGATTCTTAGTCAAAGCCAAAGAATCTACAAAGTTTAAAGACTAAAGAGAACTACATCAACACCGAAATCCAACTTCAAAGAGCGTGTGAGCATGTTGGAGAAGGACATGGAGACACACGAGCAACGAAGCGGACCCGATGCATTACCGCAACATAACATCACCATATCCACACCAGAATAAAGAACAAAGATAAATGAAGACGTCAAAGCTGAAAACTTCAAAGAAAAACAAGATCCTCACATTGGGGAGATTGTTAGAATCAAGGCACTTCTTCTCACAAGAAAGAAGAATGTCAGAAGACGTCGAAGCAACTATTACATCAGCACCAACAACGCTTCAAGATTAGTTAAGTCATTAATTACCAACACTTAGGGGGAGATTGTTGGAATCACTCCTAAACTATATTTCAAGTGTTTGTAATTAACATGTAATAGGTTGCTTAATTAGGCTTTAATGTTAGTATTTATGGCAAGGCTTATGTAGAAAGCCCATAAGCCTTGGCACAAACCCAATAAGGAAGGAAAGGGACTTGTAGTGTTGCCCTAGTCACTTCTCCTATAAATAGTCTTGTAAACCTTCATTTGAAGGTTGGTTGTTCACTTCACAATATATCCTACGCATAACTTTCTTTAGTATTCATACGTGTGTGTTGTTTAGTGTTCATCCGATCACTTCTCTTCTATATTTCTTACATATTGATGCTTGTGTTACAATATGGTGACCTATCAAGACCTTCTTGGCTTTTAAGGCAAGAGATTTGTGCTTCTCCTTCTTCTTTTTGAGGCTTCGAATCTTTAGTGAGGACAAGCTCATAGACCTTTAGATTGCCTATGAGTTCATCGAGGTGAGGATTGACAAGTCTTTTGATTCTTTGATTGTCGCCACCTTAGATCTCCACTTGGATCAAGTGCCTTAGATATCTCCTAACATGATTACGACTAGAGAAAGACCCATCAAGTGCTTGTAAAGATATAATTATAGTATTAAAGTTAGCAAAAGAATGATCTATAGTAACCTCATCCGATATTGAAAATTGTTCATATTGTTGAACAAATAAATCTATTTTATTGTTTTTAACTTGTTGATTTCCTTGTTGAGTTACAACTAAAGAATTCCAAATTTCTTTAGAGGTTTTAAGCATGGAAATTCTTTCGAATTCCTTTTTGGGTAAAGCATTATATAAAACCATTTTAGCTTCACTATTTTTGGAAAGCTTTTTCTTATCATCGTCGGTGAGTTGATCATGAGGTGTTTACTAAATTTCCGGTTTCATCTTTTGTAGTGGCTTCAAAATCGCCTTCAACAATGATGTACCAAAGATCAATATCTTTTGACTTCACATACGTTTCGAATCTATTTTTACAATATATAAAACCATTAGTTTCAAGTAGTGGAGGTCGTTGCATGGATTGCCCTTCCTTGTAATTTTTAGAACCCATATTGATCGAAAAGTTTTTAAAATACGGTTTACTTTAAAACTTTTGTAAACTTAGCTCTTGATGCCAATTATGGAAAACTAGAAGGGGTTGAATAGTTTTGCCAATTTTAAATTAGTTTCAAAACTTTAGATTCGATGTAATGTGAAATCGTGTGGATAGAGAGAAGTATAGATCTATAAGTATTGCAAGTAAAGAAAATAAGTAAAGTAAAGGATAGAAATGACACAACCGATTTATAGTGGTTCGCCACAAGGACACCTTCCTTGCTCTACTCCACTCCTCGAGTCACCTACTCGAGAGTTCAAGCACCATGTCAACAAACTCCTTCAACTCGGCGAGGAAGCCTTCACAACGTCGCTTACACTTTTTCCGGTACAAAGCTAAATACCGAGCCCTTAACACGGAGGACCAAACCAACACTACTATAACACAACAAATATGTGAAATGTGAAATACAAGATCTTCGCTACAGAAATCTTGTGAAGGAACAAATCAATCAAGGACCCCTTTCTTAGGTGACTTGTAGAATGCTCGTGATCTCGCCTTAGAGAAGGACCTATATGAGAATCACAACAAAAGAAAGAAGAACTATTATCTAGATCAAGTGATCTTAGGTTAGAAGAATGTAAGAATATATGAGAGAGTTTGTAAGAAGAGGGGTGAGTTACAATGAAGAAATGGCTCTCTATTTATAGGCAATTTCTTGCCTTCACAGACGGATCCCACGGATCCCTTGCTCGAGGGATCTGCCTAGTGTAAACAGAGGATCCGTGAGACGCTCCTGTTTGCCCATGGGTTTTTGGGTTATGGGTCATGGGTCATGGGTCCTATACTTTGGACCATGGGTATCTAAGTAGATACAATGTATCTAACAGATGCAATGCATCTAGACAATGGGTTATGGGTTAAACTCCATGGGTTATGGATATGCTCCATGGGTATGGCTCATGGGTTGTGGTTTTTACCCATCCTAATAAACTATTACAAATAATGAATTATTACAACAATTTATATTAAGTGACTATATATGTAGATGATTTATAAAAATAACATGTATCCTTATAATTTTACTTATGATAACATTATATTTGTTATCAACAAAACACAAAGAGATCGCTAAATATTAATAAATGTTTTTACGGTTTATTTGTATTAACAACCCGTTTATTAGGCAGAAGTTGGAGAAGTATAACTTACTAGCCCTGAAATTGTTCAAGAGACAACTGAGAAGATAATCCAAATCAAGCAATGACTACAAGCAGCTCGAGATAGACAAAAGAGCTATACTGATGTTAGAAGAAAACCAATGGAATTCCAAGTAGGAGACCGAGTAATGCTAAAAGTATCTTCTTGGAAGGAATGGTCGATTTGGCAAGAGAGGAAAACTCAAACCCCGACACGTGGGACCGCTCAAAATTCGCAAAGAGTAGGTCCAAGGCGTATAAGCTCGAGCTTAGGAAGAGCTCGGTCAGTACATAATACTTTTCAAGTTTCAAACCTTAAGAAGTGTTTATCCGATGAAACCCTTGTTCCTCTAAAGGACATACATCTCAATGATAAACTTAGCTTCAGAGAAGAACCCGTTGAGATCATGGACGGGAAGTCAAGAGGCTAAAGCAAAGTTGCATTCCTATCGTTAAAGTTCGATGGAATCATAAGAAAGAGGTCTTGAGTTCACACAGGAACGCGAGGATGTAATGCATTCCAAGTATCCCCACATGCTCTTGAATCACATGTGACAACCTCTGCGAGTTAAACCGCGGAAGCGGTTCTCTTAAGGGTAGGTATCTTGTAAGCTCCTGAAAATTTCATTTGTCATTAACACCTTAATCATGAATAAAGCACGGATTAGAACACCATGAAATTTTCTTGTCATCATCTTTGCATATCATTTGGCAAATGCATTATAAAACGCGAATCAAATGCTCAAATTTCACCGTTGTGACCCGATCCAAGTTCCCTCAATCCCGATATTATTAATTATTTAAAATATACAAATAAGTTATATAAAATAAATATATAATAAAATTTTATTTTTTTATTTATTTGAACTGGGCCAAGCCCACACCCTTTTCTATTTTTTTCTTTAGGCTCACGTTTGCACCCGATCCAATGTCCAAGCTCAACTCACCCATTTCTTTACCTTGGGCCTCATCCATTTCCTACTCTAGCCCAATACCCCATTTCCTTTGTGCTTAAAATTCTTGGCCAAATAATATCTTTGTTGTGCCAATTCTGTGAACCGGTCGAGCAAAACCAAACGAATGAAACAACTAAAACACTAAGCAAAATACATCCCCTTTAGTCATATGTAATCCTTGCGTGTTGTGTAGGAAAGAAGAAACAAAACATGGCCAAGCCACCCTAATGCAAATAAAATAATACCCTAAGTCATAATATAATACCACTCTAATCCACCTTGACCAAATTGACTTTCATATCTAATGGTTTTTGTGTTCCCCTTTGATTCGACTAAACAAAACTTGTGCCCCCATTATTGGTTGCCATGCACGCACGCCTCAAACGACATACAAATGTGTTCTACTTTCCTTGAAATCTTGGATGAACCATGCATAAAATATTGTGAACACCATACTTGTTCTCTCTATATAAACAACATCAAACACTTAGCCAAACTCACAAAGCCTCACCTCTCACAAGTTAAATCTCAAACACTCATACCCTCTAAGTAAACTCGTCCACTGTGGGATCATCGAGCAAAAGGAAAGGGAACGTTTAAGGGTCGTGTTAATCGATTTGGGTTATAAGGAGAAAAAGGGTTCCATCTTGTCACGATCACTTTTCCTTCGTACTCATCACCACCCATTTGGGTAATTGTAAGTCTCTTCTCAACTCCTTCCAATTTGTTATACTCGTCACATTTGTTATCACACGTTAAAAATATTATGCGCACCTATTAAAATCAATATTATGATCGATTGTAAAATTTACGAGACACTAAGAACCTAAGGAGCTAAGTCTCACATATACTAACCACTAAGCTTATATACTAACACGGTATAACGTTTATCTATAAATACCTAATCTTGTTATCACCTTTGGTTGGAGCATATGTCGTGCATATTAACTCTTTTATAGTCACACGACAATAATTTGGTAATTAAAGTTTAAACAACAATCTAGATCACACTACAACACAATAAACCAACTTATGAAACCCTGAACCCCCCCCCCCCCCCTTTGCCTCGTTTCTCTTCAAAATCAAACGCAACCCGATTAGGCCTTTAGGACCCAAACCATTTCTAACCATGGTTATTGATAAAATTAAGCTCGCAATATTTATATAATTAAGCTCATAAGTTAGAAATAAGCTAATGATAAGCTTTTGAAGAAGTTAAACAAATTATAAGAGTTAAAACGTGATTTTGGACTAAATTTGCAAATTACAAAGTTTACGGGTTAAATATGTGAAGTTTGGAAAGTGAAAAGGGGATTTCTACGTGAAAATACTTGCATGGGAAAGGTCTAGGGGGTAATGTGTACATTTTCGAAAGTCCAAGGTTACATTATACGTATTATAAGATGTATGGAAAGTTTAGGGTCCATTTTGTAAAGTTTCGAAAGATAAAGGATGATTTTGTACGTAAATTTCATGCATGGGAAGTCTAGGGACTGATTTCATAATAATGGCAAACTAGCTTTAAAAGTGAAATAAAAGTTTGTGTTTAAATTGTAAAGTTTGAAACTCAATGGACTAAAAGTGTAAAAATCGAATTTTGAAATATTTTATAAAAACAGTTTTATACAAGGGCCAAAACTGTCAAAACTGGAAACTTGGAGTATAAAAACATTTTTGGGTAAACGTGTCATTTTTCCAAAGTTGAGGGACTAAACTTGTACATTTTGAAACTTAAGGGTAAAAAGTGTAAATTCGAGAAAAAGTTTAGAAAACTTATAAACTTATCACGACTTTATAAAAACGAGTATTTTGACGACCTAAAGTCTATAACGAATATTATTATATATCGATTATATTACTAATATATATATATATATATATATATATATATATATATATATATATATATAGAATATAATTATATGAAACCGCCATTCGTTATCGACACGCTTTGATAATAAATAAACTAAAACACTCGATAACATCGTTATTTTCATAAATCAACAACGAGGAACATTTCACTTATGCGTAAGTGTGAACTTTTGATAAATATCAAACTAAGTCGATGTAGCACGTATTTTGAACTTAAAACAATAAGCACTATCCACAATCACTATAACGCACTATTGAATTGTATAATTCAATGCTCTATTGAATAAGTATATTCAATGCTCTATCATTTTGGTCGCGAACCAAAGGTTTATCATATTCTGAGACTTGCCATCTCGTTCTTAGGTTTCGGATTGAAGCCTCCGCTACATCATACTTGATCACATTGTGCTTGTTCATTTCCACTAAGGTGAGTTCATAGCCTCGCTTTTACTTTTATTCACAAACCCCGTGAGGGAGATACATGCTCTAAACTAGAACACAAGGTTTTTCATAACTATTCGCTACTTGATTATTGGAATTGCCTAAGTATTTAGTCGAAAGACTCTGTATCATGAACCATTAGTCACCGCGAGTAAATGCGGATATCGTGAATAGTACTATGGGAGAACGACCCGTCTTGGTTATAGGAAATAATCGAGGCGCACCATATTTGAATTGCATTAGGTAATTGGCTGTTACCTCCTTTGGGGCAAACTATTATGTACACCAGCAATTCGGTGTATGCAGTTGAGTATTGGTTGCATGAGCTTAGCGCATAATAATCTGTGATTTTCTTTATGATATATTGTTAGGTTACAATTATCATGTTCATGTTCTTGTGTTCAACTTTATATTAAACCTATAGATTTCACTAAACATATTTGTTAACCTTTTTAAGCATGTTATCTCAGGTAATCATTGAAGATCATATTCATGACACGGAGCGGGCATAGCAAGACCTTTATTTTTGGTGTAAAACATAATTATCATTTCGTACAAACTCATGCTCAGTATTTTGGTGTATCATCTAAAAAAATTTGGGAATATTTTGTAACAAATTATGAGTTTTCATTGAATGATAACCACTTTTCTTAAAATGTCTCTTTTGAATCATTTTCTATGATTATTGACTGTGATCCCCATCCAAGTAACACCGATTAGTCTTCCACTGTTATGATGATCTTTGAGGGTGTTACACCCGACAAACACCCTTATGTGTGATTATAATGAAAATAGAAACTATGGTATAATAATCCTTAAAATATCAAATGATATTTAATATACTTTTAATAATTTATAAATTGGGTATTTGGACAGATATGATAATTTTAAGTTTTAGATAAGATATATATGTAATTTTTAAGTCAGGTTGGATATATATAAAATTTTAATTTTTAGATTGGATATATATGTAATTTTTAGGGGGAATTGCTTATATGTCCATCCAAAAGCCTAAAACTGCATATATATTCAGCCTAAACTCAAAATTACATATATATTCATAAACTTTAAAATTGTCATATATATCAAAACAATTATTTTATATATTTTAAATCACAAAATATATGTTAAATATAGTTTAATTATTAAAAGTCCATTATACCCTTGTTATTAGACCGATCATTTCCCACATTATATTCTTTCTTTCTCAAGATCTCTTTTTCTTTGTTTCTCAATATTATAATCGTATTCATTCTTTGTTTCTCAACTTGACCGACCAGTTGTTCTTCTTTGTTTCTCAATTTTATAATAATACTCTTTCTTTGTTTCTAAACTTGACCAACATTATACCTTTTTGTAAGTCCTAATTGATTTTAATAGTATTCTTGTTCATTTGATTGTTTGTTGCTCTTGTTTTCTCTTGATCAATCGAGCCACATGTTGATTTTAATAGTTTCAAACCCACTAAATCTTATGTTTAACACGTTATATTGATATTAATTTACCACAAACATATTGATATGTTCATATGTTGCCTATTTGAACCGAAAGATATAAGCACAATATGTCACAATGGGTTCTTAACGCAAATGCTAAACTTATGTTATATTGATGTATTTATAACCGTTTATTATCTTGGGCTTTTAGCCATTTTTCTTTCTTTTGTTGTTGTTATGTTGTAACCATACTTTCAATACTAGCTACTGTAACAAGAAAATGTCAAGGACATCAGCTTCATGTACTTGGTGTTCATATGGGTAAAGTACAATGACATGTCTTGTGTTTGGTTGTAAGATTTATAGTTTATAAATGAAGATATTGAAATTTTAAGAACAAAGGTAGTCATTTAATAATAAAATTATAGTTATCATGTATTTTAATGACTTAAAATATTAAAAAAAAAAAATAGTATTTGGGTATATATGACATATTTGGGCTCATGAAAAATATATATGCAATTTTAAGTTTAGATCAAATATATATGTAATTTTCATTTTTAAAAAGATATATATGCAATTCACCCTAATTTTTAAGTTAGATCGGATATATATATATATATATATATATATATATATATATATATATATATATATATATATATATATATATATATATATATATATATATATATATATATATATATATGGTCGCTCTACGCAAGACTATTATTAGACATCTGATCTTTCTGATCTCATTTAGACCAATAGGAATTAAGTATTAATAAACATTTTTATTTAATTGAAAAGGGCATAATAGTCAAACACATTTTTATTTTATTTTTTTGAAATTTTTAATTAAAAATCGTTTTTAAATTTCCCTTAATTTTCGGATTTTTTTTTCTTTTCTCAGTAAACATGTTTGAAAATGAAGTGCATATTTTTTTTTTTTTTTTTTTTTTTTTTTTTTTTGTAAAATTTACATACGTTTCTTGTGTACAATTGGTTATACATCAAACTTGTTTTGCTTAAAATGGTAATTGCACATATGTTTCTAGCGTACATTTTTAATCTTGAAATTTATAACAAAAACATAAACATATACATGTAACCTCTAAATTTGTAACAAACCAAAATATAAATAGTATACACAAAAATTGATATAAAATGAAATACAATTTATACAAATGTATCTCGTTAAGTATATATGTACACGTCAACCAAAAACATGTGTGTCTCTTCTAAGAACATGTGTGCACTCTTCCACAAACATACGCAGCACGCTTGAGTTCTCTTGTATGCATGTGTGTCGTCTCACATTCCTTCAACATCATCCTTTTCATCTCATAGGTCTTGAATGTCATAATCATCTTCATAAATCTCTATACAAACATGTTCAAGTATAATTAGACCGCAAAAAATGAGTAAACGAATTTTGAAATTAGAACAACTAGCATAACACATATGCATAAGCTTTGTCTATATCAAATTAATGATGTAAATAAATTGTATAATGGTAAGAACTATCATAGCACATATGCACATATTTTCTCACAAACTTCTAATCGCAACAATTAGATATTCATAACAACTATAGCCATCACACATATGCACAATCTTTATTTATACCAAATTATGTCAAAAAATTAAAAATAAACATAACAACTAGCCTAACACATATGCACAATCTATATTCATAACAAGTATAGCCATAACACATATGCACAAGCTTTAGTTATACCAAATTACGCCAAAAAAATGAAAATAAACATAACAACTAGCCTAACATATATGTACAATATTTATTTACATCAATTCATATCTCGAGCGAAATAAAAACCTAGCAACCAAATTTTCTTTTGAAAATCTATACCAACGATTAACGGCAAAGTGCGATCAAGTGAACATCAATATAGTCTAATCTTTCAAAACATACAAACCTTAAAACACATATGCATACTTTTTCTTTGATTTATACCAACCATAAAACACATATGCACCATTGTATTAATTTTATATAACACATATGCACACCACTTTTATTGATTTTGTACGAGCCAAAAACACATATGCACACCTTAACAACTCATTAAACTTTCAAAATTTATCTAAATGAAATTTAATAACAAACCATAATAAGTAACAAATAGTTAAATCAAATAATGCATATTAATGTGAAACAAGATACTGTTTGATAAACTAAACATATAACCTGAAAATGATTCGCAATAATCAAAAAGTTAAAAACTAAAACTAAAGTCAAGCTCATAATTTGACTAAACATAACAACAACTTACCATTTTGTGAAAACTAAAATAAATGACAAACAATAAACAAAAAAAAAACATACATGTTCTTTCAGGATCAATTACCTCATCTTTAAAGCTTATTGGGTATTCATATATAGATTAAATAAATAGACATGAGACATTGCAAGAATCACGTTTTCAAAATGATTCATTTGACTTCAATAAGTCCAGCACGTTACAAACTTTTTTTTCTTATAAACAAAACAGGTTACAAACTTAATTATAATGTAAACATTATTTACCTAACATTTTAATTCATTATTAAATTTGAAAGTGGTGTTGCTTAAGAGATCCACACCTGACCATTTAAACCGTATATTTATAAGATAAAGATTGATAGCTTATCAACGTGTCCCTTTTGTGATTTCATAAACACACAATTCAAAACGTTTTCAAAAGCAAACCCATACACGAATTAAAAACATACAAGACTACTAGGATGATAGATGTGAGCATAGTTAATACGACCATCGATTTTTCACCAGTGGTATAACTAATTGAAACCAAAACCACCAAGACCCGATTCTTTGGAAAAAAGCCGACCACTACATTAACCTTTGATTTCATAACAAAAAATGACCACAAGAATGACAGCCCTTAAATGTAACTTCGTAAAAACAATAACAACGGAACTACTGAACGTAACCAATACTCATACCAGAATCATGACCCTTAAAAGGGTGTGAAAGGGTGGTGACATGATGGTAGCGGTGACCTAAGGATTAGGGTTATGTTTGAGATGTTGTGGAGAGAGGTTGTAAAATTGGGAGACACGAAAGATCGACAATTTAATTTTGTGAATCTACTAGGTTTCTTAAGAAAAGGGACGGTTATTAAATTCCATAAAGTAAAGTTCCCAAAATACCCTTTTAGCCTTTTGTTTAATTGACAAAAACCCTCATCTTTTGTCTAATTATAATTTTGGAACTTTTAATCTTGTCCTTTGATTAACTCATCCAATGGCTCGATTCATTTTAAGAGTCTTGTAATTATCTAATATTAGTATCTTGCATAGAATACAACACTATATATATATATATATATATATATATATATATATAGGAAGGATCTTAATTAAAATAAGAAGGGTAGGAAGTAATTACAGCCACATTTTAATATGGGAGGAAAATTTGAATGAAGATGCATCCATTTTTGTGGGCATCTAAAATGAATGGTTGTGGTTCTATTCTTCTTATTTTATTATTCTTCTTATTTGATCCTAACTCTATATATATATATATATATATATATATATAATTGTTAAGCCACCTAATGGTGAGCATGACTTATAAATATTTGTTTATTGTTTTTGTTAACTCGAAATTCATTTTTTAGAAGTGTCAAACAATATTATAAAACAATTGTTTCTTTGGTTTTTAGTTGTTGGTACTTTTTTTTTGTTAAGAATTATAAATAATTGTATGGTTTGCGTGGATGTAAATTATAAAAACATACAAACTATAAGTAACTAAGTTTAGTGTAATACATATAAAAGATAACGAAAGAATTAAATAATATAAGTATACCAGCTTTTGTAGAAACAAACTAATATGGGACAATGTTTGACCTTAACTTTTATTAATTGTCATAGGGAAATAAAAAAAATGGATGATCATTTTATTCATATACAAAATAAAAAAAATTGTACACGATATTTGTTGCGATGTTTCTGTATTAATCGTCTTTGTCACAACAAAGAATCTTAAAAAATTTTTTCGTCTTAACTCTTGAAAGACCAACATGAAGTTGTCCGGTCATTGTACCCAACTTGTGATAATGTTTGAGAGCTAAATATATATATAGTTTTCTATAGACATGAAGTAAATTTTGAGTACAAATAACATCTATGCTACAGTAGTATTTTTTGTGTTGAAAATTTCAAACACTTGGTGAACCAATTCAATATTCATCGATAATTAATATGTTACAAAATATTATTAGAACCTTTTTGCCAAAAGAGCTTAAATCTTGTTAGTCCAACAATGATCCGAAACCTTTGTTAGTCCGGCATTGTTTATACGTAAAGCGACGAGTTACGAATCAAGAAACTAATGTATAAGTAGGTTCGATATCAATTCTCATGAAGCTTTTATGTAGATAAAGTCAAAATTGCTCACCGAAATGTCTATAGAACCAAGTTCATTGACAGCAAAATTGGCCAAATTTTTAACATCATTAGGATCACGAACATCACATGAAGTAACCTTTGTTAGTCCCGGCATTGTTTATCTGTAAAACGACAGAGTTACGAATCAAGAAACTAATGTAGGTAAGTAGGTTCAGATATCAATTCGCATGAAGCTTTTATGTAGATAAAGTCAAAATTGCTCACCCAAATGTCTATAGAACCAAGTTCATTGACATCAAAATTGGCCAAATTTTTAACATCATTAGGATCACAAACATCACATGAAAACATATATATTGTGGCGAGATCTATGAGGTTATTGTGACAACTACATCTAAAATTAACAATAGCCTATGCTTTTGGTTCGGTATAAAGATAAGGTCTTTGAACTACTAAATATCAAACATTGATTAGCTTAGTTAGATAATGTATGTAAATGGGTGATTATTTGGGACATTTATGATGACATTAAACGCTATTTCCTTGTTTTACTGTTTGACCGTATTAAATAAAACATGATCCGTATTAAACAAAACATATCTTGAATTAACCCATTTACATGATAGACCTCGCCACCCAAACTTATGTTGCATTATGAGTTAGTTTAATGATGTAGTTTAGCGTTTATATATACAGGGCATAGAATGTCTCGTCATTGTTGGAGCGCGGGCGATAAAACTTCTTCTAGTCTTCCATTAACACCTATATTTGTAAGGAATTTGTAAGGATCGGTTTAGCCAAACCGTCATTTATATCACAGTACATAGTAGTCGAGTTCATTAGGAAGCTGTTAAATGATTGTCCATACCATGTGTTGTACTACAAAGCTATTTGATGTAAAGGTAATGTTTACCATCCGAATATCGACCAATTTTCATTCTCGTGTAATACTCCAATATCGCCCAATTGGCATAAGCTATGAGTAAACCACATGGGATTTTTTTGTATTCTATCGAAATATAACTGGCACAAAAGCGTCCTCTTTATGATGACAAGGATGACCATGAACGAAATCAAAAAGAATTTAAGACGATGACGTACAACAAGATCAAGATGGTATAGTTTGATTGACACCGATTTTCTTTATATATTTGTTTGATGAGACTACTAAACGGAAGATAACTCGCCCAAGTATATGTGTTTTACATTGGGTTAACAAAAGAAATCGACTAAAATTAGTTTTGTGGTCATCGTTTAATCATTAGAATAAGAAAAACAAAATAACAATCAAAAGCATTTGATAGATAACAACGATGCGGATTTAAGTTATTTCGATGACGAACCAAATTGAATCAAGTTGTTTGGACCAAACTATGAAGAATGTTGTGTCTTTGAAAAGTGGCTTCGGAGAGCAGATGGTTGACTTGATCGAGTCGGTGTCCAACATGAAGAATTTTCTCTCCTCACACGGGCATACGAATTTGATGGCGTGGTACGTTCAGCGGCTACATGCAGCTTCTGGTTAAACTTTTCTTCTTGGGCGAGTTAGAAGCGCCAAATGTAGTTGTGTGGGCCTTCACGATCGCTTCTTGAGTCTTCATTTTGTTGTTCTTTGTTATCCGGAGGTAGGTCTCCGACAACACGCACACCTCTTGGACCTCGACTCACCTTCATTTTCGTTAGGAACATGCCAAGATCAGGTAAAGCTCTCAAACTCACCGTGGTTGTAGTATGTATGCGATTTGATCTCAAACAAATGCACGGTACCGTACATGTCCGTTAGAGTAGTAGCAATGCAGGGTGTCATCACCATCATCATCGAGTCCATCCGCAGGGCTTTAGCACTCAACTTCATCAACTCGATGGCGGTCTCATCCCGAGGACAACAACAACATCGACATGCATCCTTCACAATCACTTCAAGCGGTACACGGGTCAAACAACATAAAATACCAATGGTGACTTCCGTACCCTCATACATGATGAAAATAAATTTACGTTACTACTTTTAAAAAATCTAGAACGGCATAACACGGGTTTAGGATAATTGGCGGGTTTGTTGCACGCATCATCACCATAGTGACCATCTTTGGGTCACCGCGCAAGCTTGGTAGTACCAACTATTCTTCGTGTATGCCAATGATCTCGACCTTACAATGGAGCGTAATAGCGTGTTAATATCGACCATGTCAAACACCCACGTAATGTAAAAACTATTAATGACGAAATTATATTAAGAAATGCACGTACATCTTTCCTCCTCACACGGCCCGAGCTAACAACTCCGCCAATGTCCCAACTTGTGATTTCGTAGATGTGATTGGCAAAGAAGGCTCAGAAACATCTATGCCACTGAAAGTAGTTTAACATGTTAATACCTCAGTTAGTAAAATTACAATCAGAGCTTAGGACAAAACGACAAAGCTGTAGAAGTCAAAACGACAAAGCTGTAGAAGTCAAAACATAAAAGCACAGATGAAAACAGAAATTTGTATTAAAATTAGCATTCTAGACACATTTACTTCAAAATGGGCTTTTTCTACTTATTTTCAGCGGTTTATCCAAATACGTTTTAACTCTATTTAGTATGTGTTCTTTGTGACAGAATAATTTTAAGTATCATGGTCAAATTGACATTAGCCCTAATACACCAATGATAGTCCAATCCAATTTTGTAATAATAATTTACACTTTCAATCTACATCTAAAAAGTTTTAGGATTAGTACATCCATTTACATAATGATTTTTCTTTTCTAAACTTCTCTTTCAAGGCACTCCTAGGTTAGAAAAGAATGAAAGGTTGGGCGACATTAAGAAAATCTAAAGAATGATGTGAACACGGTGAGGTGCGAAAAAAAAATAACAAATATTATGTGTGTTCATCCAGAGAGAAGAGAGAGAACCAAATCGCCATCAATCATGATGACATCGGTTGCTAAGTGAACTCTTTCCAATCTTGCAAATTATGAAGAAAAATCGAGTGTTTTAATCCTCCGTAAACATGATCAAGACATGAACCAATGTAACTGAAGCTAGAGCTTTGTGTATCTTTGGTTTCTTTCTATCCATATTACCCGCCTAATGTCTATAAACAAATGAGCATCAGTTTAGTCACAGAGAATATAACATCAGCCAAAGAGCACATTTTGTAACTACAGTTTAAAAAATGAATGTTTTAACTTCTCCGTAGTTGTTTTATCTTTCACCACACACATAGCTACCATTTCCTTAAAAGACTGGTCACTATTCAATTTATTTAGTTACACTTTTCACATTTATGATACTAAGAATAAAGAGGACATTATATCTTAGAAAAACATTTATCCCGATCGTAATCAAGTCAAAGGGGTACATATACATTTAAAAATAAATTAATAAAAAAATATAATATGGAGAAAATCTTAACTAATAATAGACATATTCATATGTTCATAGAGCAGAAGACAAACCTTCATTGGATGGTACTTTTAGAATGGGTCATGACCATGTGCCAACTCGCGCCATAATTCCAAATGATCAAATATCATACGGAAAATACCAATACCATAATCATGATTATGTAATTTTCCATATGATTCATCATATCTTGAAATAGAAATAGTCTATAAGATCCCACATCCAACCAATATAACATAAAGTTTCAAAACTATTTTGACCAAGTCAACAAAGACCAACCTTTTCCACCTTGTCATCTATAATTTTGATGTCATTGATTTGTTTTTAAGTGTATCAACCATCACGTAATCGCGATTACCTAATTCGGACAAGAAAATATATTTTGAAAAATGTATTATAACAACATGATGAAAGTAGTTTGTACCAGTTAGCCTCCAGTGTGAAACAGGGTTGTTACAAGCTCGTCCATCCTTGAAACTATGAATGTATTGCGGTACATCGGTCGGAATGGCACCTATGTTCATTTAGCAATCAAAAGTATGTTCGGCTTTTACGGCAGGACGGTGACATAATAGTTGGGCTCGATGATGCGATTCTTGATGTAGTTGATATGATATAAAAGTCTCTTGGGTCGATAGATCGAACATGCGTTTTCGATTAGCTGCGGTATTGCTACTACAACAAATATAGCTCCATGGGTTATAACGATTGTATCTTTTGCAACACTTAAACTTCCAACTTGAATTTGCAAGAAGTAATTAAAAACTCGCTCTTTAAAAAATTATTGGGTCACAAATTAGCTGTTCCATCATATGTCTTCCATGAATAGGGGTAACATTACAAGGTTTAGATATTAATTTATAATCCCAAAGCTTAAGTTTTATGCTAATTAACTTGAAAATAAAGAATAAAACATTACAGAAGTAATAAAAAAGAGTTGGCCAGCTTACCCAATTAAGATCAACCCATTCATGTCTTTCATGTGGCGTATCCTTAAAAAGCCAATTCAACTTCACCCTGTCAATAAGTAAAATATAAATCAGCAACTATTGATGCTAGATTTGCATGAATTGAAGATGTAACATCCGTATTTCTAAGGATGGTTGGGTGGGACATATCATTTGAAGAAAGAGTGACTTGATTACATGTTTCTTTGGGGGACTGTGGTTAAGGAGTGACTTTACCATATTAAATTCCAAATTTGAAGGATTATAGTATACTTTCGGTGTGGTAAAATCATCTTCAAAAATTGATCGTGAGTTTCCCCATAAGGTAACCATAGAGCACGCCCTAGTTTCATACCGAGCCAAATTAGATTTGGATGCAACTTAGGGTGACATCATGAAAAATTATATTACAAACATCACCCACATTTAGGTACATACCTCTCATTTATAAGAGGAAAGTCCGATTTTTTGACCCGTCCTTGGATGTGCGACTCACCTTGCGTAATAACGAAACCAATTACATCTCGCATCATCATAGGTTGGGACGTTAAGCAGCTTAGACTAACTAAATTTATACTTATTGTTAGGTGTTTGGAAAACAAATTTAAAGTGTACCAATAAGGTATTTCTTATCTATAGGTTGGATACTCTCAAATTCCATAAGCCGGAAGGGATGGCGCAAGAATCCGCCAACTTTGTTACACACTTTGCTGTTTGTTGTGGAACCATTAAGCTCGATGAAGTTATCATACAAACAACGGCTCGGTCTGGATCTTATCGCAAAAGCGATTGGGAGATGTTGCTTTTCATGGTACAATGCATCACATTTTCCTTAAAAAAGCAGGCGCCATCGATTCTTGATAGCATAACAATTAGAACACTAATAATGGTGCATAGTTATGACATAACCTATACCTTCTCATCCGAAAAACAAAATCGTACTTCCCAAGTTACGCATACCATGACCACAGCGGGGCCTTCAAGTCATATTCTCTCAAGAATCACGACTGAAAAAAAACACACCCAAGAGCAATTGCGACTCCTAATTGTTTTATTAATTCCTCTCAATTCAACTGTCTTAATGAGCGACAAACATGTTGTCGCTAATTTGAATGACCCTTTTCTTGATTTGCTAAAAGTATAAAAGTATATACCATTCAAATTAGAAGCCATAGCAAAACACCCCCGCACAAACCACAACAATATTAAGCACTCTTCTCGACAATGTCGTTGTTTTACGAATGCAACATGTTTATTTTAACGGAAATAGAGGCGAGTCGCTAAGATATCATGACAAAAAAAACCAAATAAAAGATAAACAAAAGATACTAAGCAAAGACTCACCCAAAACCACCATTCGTCACATGGAATAACTACAAGTAAGCACCATAAGGGTCTCATTGCTATGTCCACATCAATGTATGAAATGGTGATGAGAGCCATTTTCGAGACCGAGTTCAAGATGCTTAAGACTACTTTGGACTCGGAATTTCAAACCGAGTTATTGATGTCTTTACAATAGTGATCCATCATGCCTTTTCGGCCTTTAAGGCAATTCTTTTGCCACCAAAAAATTTATGGTTTGATAAGAACTTGTTGCATTTAAGACTAAGGGTATTAAAAACATTGTTGTGCTCACGAATGATATAATTCCATAAATAATTAGGATCCCTATTTACTATATCAATCCAATCAAGAACAATTGTTTATGGTTTTGGAACACTCCTCCACCATTAATTAGCTTCCTCGCATTTAACAAAAGAAAAATATTATTCATTTAGATTATAAGCGTCCATTTAGTTATCACAACATATAATGATCTTGTACATTGATAAAATTTATGTTTTACCAATGTAGTAGTGCCTCATAATATCGGGAATAGGTGAAATCCTTTCAACTTGAACTTGTTGACCATTCTTTGTCCGACCTTCATTCGTGCCAAATGATGTTTCAATTGAGCAGTGACAGTTAAGTACTTTATGCTAAATTTGGGCGGTTAAAGGCGGGCGAGGCTAAGGACTACAACTGTGTTCTTAGTCAACGGCTTTGCCATTAAAACCATGGCAAAGCTAACAAAACTTGTAGTTCTAACAGTCGATGCAATACGGATATTAAGAGTGGAATGGAGATGTACATCCATGTTTGTGACATTGAAATATATATGGTTAGTTGTAAATATATCAATCAATTTTATATTAGATACATGGAATTCATTGATAGAAGTATACAATACAATTTGGAGCATTAGATACATGCGATTTTCTTTAATTTAAAAGATGGTCTGAGCGTGTATTAGGTCGGTGTATCGTTGCTTTTGGAAGAAAAGAAGTCCTAATCAATGAAGGCATACAAATTATTCTTAATCCAAACACAATGTAAAATCCTAGATGGAACATTCCGGACAAAATAAACATGACCGGTGCTCGACTTCTTTAACGACACACCCAGACAATATGTTTAATTAAATGGACCTCGATCAGCAGTTATGTATGTTTATGAGTCGAACCTAAATCGCGAGAATAATCATTGGCGGCGCATTTAACGTGCTTCACTTTTTTCTCTCTTGATAAAATATGATCTAAATTGTTTAAACTACACTTCCAGATGCTTGAAAAAAGCGGATAATAAGTGTTGTGTTAATTTTAACGGTGACAATGTTTAACTTGTTTTACGACAATTTATTTGGCTCATCGAAATCAAAACTTCAAGTAGATACATCATAAAACAACAAAAAGTTCTAAAATTATCCTATTCCAAATTCTACTGTTCACACATCGGTTGAATATGAAATGTTTTATAAAGTCTACAAATACAAAATTTAATTGCAAAATTTCACCTTCAAATCAACATTGCATGATCTATGTTCGGTTCCGATCAAGAGTGTTTCAAATGTTCTTGTTAGTTGTTGGCCCATTGACATCGAGCGATGTCGAATTCGAATCGATATTAACTCTCCACCAACAACAGAATCAAATAGCATTATCAACAGGACCAGCGATATGAGTATAAAAACCAAGTAAATTTCAACAATTAGTTAACATATGTAACATTAAGGCATAGAGATGAGAATACAATCGTTAAAACATGTGGTCATGCATCTTCATAACCCGCACAGCGGATATAAGGTTGGATACATAAAACATGAAACACGCAAAAACAATAATTGTATTATGATCGGGATTGTATTATCACATTAGGGTTTAGCATGTGAAGTAATTTGGATTTTTATTAAATATTTCTAATAATTGTATTTACTATACCATTTATAGATTATAATATCTAATTATCAAAATAACTTTGGAAATCTCACCATGGTCATTTTTATTAAATTTGAATTTTAGAAATAATTGCTTAAGAATTTCGAAAATTAATACATTAAATCCGAAAATAAATAGGATGAAAAAATTGCTTATTGGACAACAAATGATGAAATTTGATTATTTGGCAAATAAAATAAAATTTAAAAATCTTTACATGGCAACAATGTGATGGCATGGTAATAATGAATTCTTGAAGCGATGAGGTGGCGTTCGTGGCGTTATCTACGTGTAGCGCCTCCCATTATATATAATATAGAGATATATATATATATATATAATTTTAAAACAAAAAACGCTTGATAAAAAGACAACATGTAGTAATTGGCATGTAAGTGAAGGGTTAAAAAGAAAATTGTCCAATACCACTCCCATTTGGTCTCCATCCTGGCCGTCCCACCGGTGACTTTTGTTTGTAATAATCGGGCAAATGCCGGCACAAAAGCATGATGACGAGGATGACCATGAATCCGAAAAGACGATGACGTACAACAAGATCAAGATGGTATAGTTTGATTTTGTTTGACGTGCATTGTATCTTAATTTATTATTATTTTTGGTCGATTAGCAGAGGATGATGATGAGGATGATGATGATGATGATGATGATGATGGAAGCAGTTCTGATAGTGGTAGTGATGACGATGAGTGAGTTGTTTACATTTCTTCATTTATATATTATTATTTCAGATCTGCATGTTGTTTCGACCAGGTTAGTTATTATTCCAAACCTACATTTTGGAAATATCTTTTATTGCTTGAGCTAGTGGGATTGTTTTGTTTGTTACCCAGTAAAAGTATATTAAAACCAAAACATTTAGTACAAATGGAATGCCACATTAACCTTGGAACACGAGGACCAAACTAGCTAACCAAGTACTTTTGGATGATGACGCCAAAAAAGTAGATGTCTCGTCATAAACATGTTCGACTTCATCCTCTTCATCACTAGCATCATCATTGACCACTTTGGACATTCCCGTACGCTCCTTCAAATTCCTTAGAAAGTAACTCGTCACGATTATTAGATAGAGCAACCTTCAATACATTTAGAGTACATTAGGCGTTTTACCACCCTTAGCAGTGTTTGCATTACCACCTTTAGACCAAAGTCACAGGAAACGCTGACTCGGCCGCGTTCCACGTTCCGGATCGTTCGTACCCAAACGTGGTACGATCGCGATCCGGATCGCTCGGAATCGCGATCCGGATCGTTATTTTCGGCGTTCCCAAACATCATCAATCGCCGTACCGAAGTCTACTGGTTCGATGTACCAAAACGAATCGGTACGACGTACCAAAATGAATTGGTACAACGTACCTAAACGAATTGGTACAACAAACCAAATTTTAACCAATAATTACTTTAACTAATTTAATTTTATTCACTTATGATATATGTCCCTAACAATCTTTTGAATATTAATATATCATATGGATATTTGGCTTATACGTATCGTAATCTAGAAATGTAATATTATTATTAATATGGTACATTGTACTGAATCGGGTACATCGTACCAAGTTTTATGGTACATCGAACCAGAGCGTACCGTAGCGTTCAGAAATGAGCCTACCCCCCGTCATACCATATTTTAGGGACCTAGCATTTCCCGTTCCCGTTTTCCGTTCCCGTACCGAAGCGAACCGCGTTTCGTGTGACTTTGCTTTAGACGTTGTGTTGTGGCATTTGAATCCCCAACAGGTCTATGAGGCATTAATGGTTTCCCATCCGAGCCTAGCAACTTTCCATCCATTTTTTAACCTTTTTTGCAAGCAAACTCAACAAAGAGCTTGTAGTCTCACTCCCCCGTAACATTAATCATCCGAAAAAACAAAGTAAACCAAGCGTTGAAGCTATCATCATGTACTTCTTAAGAAGCCTAACCTTCTTCTATGTCACTGGCTACTCTTAGTTGAGATCAAGGTGGCGGAGGTACTGACTACATCATTGACATTGGCTTTAAAAACCATTTAACTAGCTTAGGAAAATTTCTTGATGATAATAGCTTACATGAAACTGAAAAGTCTTATTATGTTCCGCCCTATGTAGCCCCTACCACTGGGAAATAGCGCCTTTACTCATATTGGCCAAACTGAAAAATAAGAAAATGGTACAGAATTGCTACCCTTGTTTAGTGATCACCATGTGCCGATGGTGCACCCATTCTGAATGAAATCTATAGGTCTTGTAGTAAACTATAATATACTGGTTTCTCTTTACACCTGTGTAGAGGAATCCACCATATACTATGGAATACTATATTGCTCATGTAACTCTCTCTTTAGTTCAACCTTATTACTCCATACCATTTATTACTTTTTCCCCAGCATGGTTCTTTTTTATTTTGATTCAATGCGTCATCTGACGGTCTAACTATTGTTTAAATGCACATCTTCTTCGTTCTGATCCCTCAAGAATTTCGTGGTTTTAGGAATGCCTAATGTCATTATGAAACTTAAGGTTCTCAAAACTCAGATTTGGGTCATGGTAGCAGGATGCCTTTTTTTTTTTTTTTTTTTTTTTTTTTTAGTAAATGAGAGCAGTATCACGGTGAAACTTTATAATCCATCAAAATGTAGTTATGTACAGTCACATGGTGGGAGTTTTACAAGGATAAACCAAATAGCATTTTGAAACACACCTCGAGAATAAAAGCAAAACAATCCACATACTTCTACCAAGAGAGCAGACTATCATTTTGTCATAAACAAATAATTCAATTTAAAATCATATAGTTATAATTATCTTTTGCATTGGTGACCGGTTGAATGAAAGAGTTCTCCATCCATGCATTCTAAATTCGTAGTTAATATCCATCTATGTATTCTAGAAGGCTTGAAGACGGCTAAGAGTGAGTGAAACAACATGGACATCCAATGGCCTAATTGTGGTGGTTATCTGAATTATGCCACTTTCTTACTCATGTTTACTGTAAGCATATTTATACTTTTTACAAAGATTCTGACAATACAAGGGGAAGTAGGAAGTAATCAGACTTACAAGGATGGTGTTAGTAGTTAAGTATTTGTCCATGAGAGCTTAAGGCACTTTTGCTACAAACAAAAGAAATAGTTTTTGAATCCACGGTATTCACCTCTTGAAGAGAAGAGAAAAGAGTCCTGCATACGCTAATATGAAAAAAGAAAGCAGTAACGGAAGCTTATGCCATTAACGTATTCATTTTCACCTCCAATTTATGCAATTAATAATCTCTAAGTGCTTGAAATTTATGCAAATAAAGATGGTGGTTAGTTAACCCAACTTTAGTAGTGTCTGATCTAGTGATATCCACAATAGTGCGGAGTGATATGGATGTCTATTTATGTCATACACATTTTGATCTATCCATAACTAGAATTAACAAGGTATATCTTTTATCAGGACCAATCTGAGTTTACAAAAGTTAACAGGTAAAATCGTGTTTTCAAGGCTTAGACCTTAAGAGGCAAATAATCTACATTTCCTCATTCGGTAGCAACACTGTTTTCTTGATAAAATAATGTTGAAGATAATATCAGATGTGAAAATGATTAAAAATGCTGTTATACATGTGGGGAAATTCTTGGAGGTCCAGGGCCAAGGCCATAAACAGCATAAGGGTACATAGATTTTCACCCTCCTACAGTCCTACTTAGACAAATCATGTAGTGAAGCAATTGGATGGACAATAGTCTGGGTAGTGGAAAAATTGGCTTTCAGATTTTGAAAGATGTGCACAATCTTATACTTGTAAGATGATAGGATGCCAAAACCTACAATAATTTGCAAACCAAGAAAATGTCTTATCCTTTTTGCTTCCCTGTATTACCTAGGACTCAATCTGGAATTTCTTGCATATTCTGATCTTCTTAACCTTTATTACCATGGCTGTATAAAAGCTTCTTTTATGATAAATAATGAACTGGGCTTCTCTTAGATGTGTCAGCCACAGAATGATTCCTTCTTTTCTAAATATCAGGTATGACCAGTAATTTTTGTAGGGTACTGTTCGCTTGAACCAAAATAAAGTATGATCTGTAAAGAAAAAACGGAAAGCAATGTTACAAAAGGTTATAATAATTGGACTTGATTGATATGCAAGAAACCAGGTAGACAAAGTTAATACCAACAGGTACACCATTAATTCGTGAAAGTAGGAAGAGCCGAAGAGTTGTAGTACAGTGTTAAGTTATCAAAATTTTGCTGTTGCTCAGTTAGCAAGTGTGTTTATACAGTAGATTTTACTTTCTTTGGTGTGCTTGTTGCAGGTTCGTCTATGTAAAGCTGGCTGAACTTCGCAAGGAGGTGCAGTGCCCAATTTGTTTAGGTACTACTTTCAGACTTTTGTTTCATTATAATTATATACCTACAACAAATGCTGACCATTGGGACACTATTTTTTGTACAAATGAGAACATGATTTGCATATTACCATTCAATTTAACACAGCTGTATTTCTAAATATATACTTGTTTCTGTGCTGAGACACTAGCAAGACTATCGTACCTTTTCTACAAGACCGATCCACCTAGTACATGCTCTCAAATGTATATACACCCTCTTTCTAAATGCATGGTTCTGAGGCCGCCACCACACACATATGAGGATACCCAAGGCTGATTACTAACCTGTCCATTCTTTTGGGTGTTAATTTTATTACTTTTCAATATTTAACCTTGAAGGCCTTTGGCAGTTGGACCATAATGTTCGCTACTGATAATTATTAAAAAGATGGCGCCCCCTTCCCTCTCACATTTCTCTGTCTCTGCCACCATGTTATATCAGTATTCAATAGTTGTTGCAGCTGTCTGTTAATTTGAGGGAAAATACATGTCTAGCTATTATGGTATGATCTGCTCACGCAATAGTATCTCTGCGATAAGTCACACACTCACACATATCATCTATGGGTTTAAAATTTTAATAATTAGCCTGCTGCACATATGTTTCAGTTTGAAACTGAAAACTTGATCCATTTGATGGTCCTTGTATCATTAAGTCATTAGTCTGATAATTACTGCACTTTAAGCAAGGAGTGTGCTATTCTCTTTTGTTTTGATGCAGTCCATCTACTCATAACTGAGTCCCTTGGAGGGTGGGTAACAATTTACATCTTGATTGTTAATCTATATTATCAACATTGTAAAGGTTCCTAATTTCTTTACAATGTTGAAGATTAAACTATAAATGAGTCCTTAAAAGCTATGAAGTGGCATAAGACACATGTATAAATGCATCATTTTTATGGGTCATTGAAGGATTCGTCACTTTCTCAATTTTAATGGAAAGTTTATATATGTTCAGTGTATGGTCATAAGGTAAGAATATTATATAATAGCCTCTTTTGTAAAAAATCGGCTCGGTGACCGATTAATCCCGCATAATCGGCGATCACTCAAGAAGCGCCTTGATTTATCATAATTGGTCTATTTAATCGGTTTGGTCAAAGCTCGCTTAAAAATAGGTCAACAAACCGATTAATCGGACAAAATCGAGCAAAATCGGTCTAATCGGACAAAATATCTTAAAACTCGGTCAACAAAATCGCTTAAATCGACAAAACCGCTTAAAATTGGTCAACAAACCGATTAATCGAACAAAATTGGTCAACGCGCTTAAAATGATCCACAAACCGAGTAATATCTATGTTTGACTTTGAATTTTGAATAATTATGTATTATGTTTATATTTGAACACTTGAAATATTTGAACTTTGATGCACTATGCTTATCTCATACATATCATATAATACAATATCTAAAATTACAATTTTGTGCATAAAAATTCTAATCCGATTAATCCCGACTAATCTCCGCCTAACGATTAATCGCTAGGCCCTACCCGACCGCCTCACTTGCGCCTAGCAATTTTTACAACCTTGTTAACAGCCATTCTTCATTGTTCTAGTTCATTGGGGAATTCTTCCTGCAACTCTATGTTTAGACCGAGTATAGAACTATCAATTTATTTGAGCATTTTTATGGAGTACACAAGACTGATTACCACCTTTTATGTATAGGCATTATTCGGAAGACGAGAACGGTTATGGAATGCCTGCACCGATTTTGTAGGGAATGCATAGACAAATCAATGAGACTGGGGTATGTATTGAATTTTCAGGCTGCTTCTCCACCAACCAACTGGTCTCAATGACTTCTTTTTTATTAACTAAAACGTGGCAGGAACAATGAGTGCCCTGCTTGTCGTGCTCATTGCGCAAGTCGTCGCTCTCTGAGGGATGATCCAAATTATGATGCACTGATTGCGGTTTTGTACCCTGACATCGATAAATACGAGGCAGAGGTAGGCTTTGACTCATTAACTTGCATTATGTTGTTCTAATATATGTGAAATGTCTTATTGAACTTTACATTGCTTTTCTTTCTGCAGGAGTTTGCTTTTCATGAAGAGGAGAAAGCTCGAAATAAGCAGGTGAGATAATTAGTTTTTTTCGGTACTTATTGTTAAGCTTGCCTTGCATCTTTCTCTTGTTTAGTTATGATTGAAATTTTTGTTCGAAAAAGAGGAGAATATTGCTTTTTTTGCGAAAGTTGAGCATGATATATATAAGCGAGAAATGTATACCTAAAGATATAGGCCTAACAATCATAGGGAGACACATGTCAAACTGAATACTAATAAAAAGGAGGGAGAAAGCGATTATAACAACTTGACAAGTGTCAAACATCGAGTGGATGAGGTCTATAGATAGGCCTATTTATCATTACTTAACAATAAATTTTTTTTAGACAGTGATGCTGGAGTGGCTGGTGGCGCATGATAAGATTCTTGTTCATTTTCGACTAAAATGTTTGATATTTCGATTATTATCCATATTTTACGCGATGCTAAAGAAACGCCGTTTATTTTAACCCACTAGCATGAAGAGATATATTACAGATAAAAGTCATTACGAGAATATGTTACAATCTTAGGAAAAGCATATCCAAGCAGTTTTTGTAGAACAGGTTTTCTTTAACAATGAGAATCTAGCGGAAAATTTATGGAGCTACAACTAAATTTTACTTTCTAAAAAAGTACATTATGTTGGAGCAACTAAAAGTCTAAAACAGCTAAATGACAATGGTTATATGTGGGAGACACCCTTTTGAATGGAACACCATTCTTTCCACTTTTTAGCTGAAATAATGGGTCTGGATATGTGTTAACAAGTACACCTCTTATTGAAATTATGCAAATAGATCGATCACTATTCAAATCGTTATCTGATATTGGATATTGCCTCATGTGTTGCCTGTTAGGAGATTTTTGAGGCAAGCATCTAATTGTCAATTTTGTTCTCTTCAACTAATCTATGTGTAATGTTTTTTTTACTCTCATCTCCTTGACTTTATCGTGTAATCTACGCAGATCCAAGCCTCAATTGCCCAGACTTCTCGCCGTCAGTTAGAAGCATTGGGAAAGAAGCGTACAACTGCTAAAGCCACTGCTGCTGTGTTTATGAGGAGATCACAGGTAAACACCCGGAATCTCAGGGGAAGGAGAAGTATAAAATCCTCTGAACCCCAAGGATCTGACAATGAGGATGACGCTGATAACAACGATGAAGGAAAAGATTCATCTTCTGGTGATGAGCCATGTACAGAAGTAAGACCAAAAAGACACAAGAGGTGGGGAGGAGCTCGATCTTTTCAGCCTTTATTACCATCAAGTAGTGCTGCTGGTGGCTGTGATGAGAATGAGGTAGAAACCACCAAAGAAATGATGGGTGTATCTGCTGGGCTTATTGGCAATTCAGATATTCTAACATGGGGTGGAGGTGGTATGAGAAGTCACACACGGCATGGTGGCCTAAGCAATAGTGCTGGTAAGAGTGCAAGGAACAATAGGCTCTCTAAGTTGATGGATCATCTTCGAAAATTACCCTACAAAAATGACAAGGTATGTGTGTATCATATCGCCAAATGGTGACCTGTTAGATTTTGATGTCACTTGTAGTAACTGTGCTTATTTTTATTGTTGTTGCTTTCTTCACCTTTCATCAGTAGAGGTGCAACCAGAGGTGGTATTATTGATCTATTTACTCTTAATAGGGTCGATTCAGGATATGTTTGTTTGTCTCTTTAATGGGCATATGTGTATAATCTTAAAAGCTAGCTGAAAAGGAAACGGATAAACTGGCATACAACATCCCAAATTGCTTTGGGTGAAACCGACCTTGCCATTTTTATGCATACAACTTAACCCACTTTGTTTCGGGTTATGCATATTTTATGAAGTGTTTCAGACCAAAACGGTTTAGGGTCAACCCAAGCTAGCCTAACCCTTTTTCACCAAGACCAAAAAGGATCTGTTTCAACCTGCTGCCTGACCCACCCATATTTCCACCTCTAGATGCAACCAAGTATCAGAATACCAAGAGACATTTTCCTAGTTAATAAACAGTACAGGAAATTGTTTAAGACTTCAAGTGATGTCCAATCTGATGTTATTACTGTAGATTAATACCTTTTGTGAACGTTGAAACATGTTTAACTACATTAATAGCTTATTTTTTAATCATACTTACCGTAGCAAAATTTGATGTGCCTTGTTTAATTTTCCCTAGCATGAAAATTGTTTGTCGAAAAGAGCAAAGGTTGGATCAAGTGGTTAACACTCTTGCCTCTGGAGACAGAGGTCAAGGGTTCGATCCTCACCTTGCAAGGCGGAGGTCCTTTTCTACCTTTGGTAGAACCGAAGCCCTCTCTACCTCGGTGGGGTAAGGCTGTCTACGTCTTAACCTCCCCCATACACCGTGGAAGACGGTATTGGGACCCATAACCCGTGGAAGACGGTATTGGGAGTTACTTTTTTCTATGAAAATTGTTTGTCGGTCATCTCCTAGAAATTCTCATTTACATGATTAAATGCCATCTTTCCAGCTGGATATCCATCTCAAACTCATCTCTTTGGATGAACAAAATGTACCAGTCCGCAACATCTAGACCTCTGTTGCAGCCCAACCATGCCGATTGTACATGTAAGCCAGGTAAATTATTTTTTCCTCCTCTTTCAAAAATGTTTATCATGTGACATTGGTTTAATTATATATTATAATTTTTTCTCAAACTAGTAACTGAAGTGATCATCTACTGTTTGTTTCAATTCAGTATGTTGCTCTTGAGAAAGGTTTACAAGATGATGAGATTGAGCTGCTGCTAGTGAAAGGGGATCATTTTGGACCCAATACTTCTGTGTCTTTAAATGTCGTTGGTGAACACCCTGAGCCCGTTGTTATAAATCCTTTAAGGGACGAGTTGCAGTTGCTAGAGGAGCATCAAACATTGTTGGATATTGCGAAAGGTTCAGCTCATAAAGATCAGGTAAGCTCTATAACTCTCAACATACAATATGTGAATATGCATTAAAAGTTGTAAACACTTGACATTTAGGCTCTATTCACTGTGATGATCTTCTCGAGTTATTTATGTTTATTGTTCACTTTAGAAGGGTTTTTTCTGGTTGAAGCTTAAATACGGGCTTATGAGCTTATATCATTTGAGATTATGTTTCATAAGTCCATATCTCCTGGCTTATGAGAGCTTATTATAATTTGAAGATGTAAAATAAGTTTATAAACTGGAAAATAAGATGAAATTAAGCCCAAAAAATGGGCATATGATATATACAAGTTGAAATCAGATAAGCTCATAAGCCCATATATAAGCTTAAACAAACACCCCTCAAGTGTCATGATGATAATGGAGATGAGAAATGTTCGGAAAACGAGCTAAAGGACTAAACCATAAATACTCCCTCTTTTCATATATGTTATAATAAAATGATGCTATTAACATCCCTCATCTTGGTGTGTTATAATGAAATGATGTTATGAACATATTTTAATGTCTTGATGTTTTTCAAATGATAGTTAGAGGCTGTTTATTTTTTGCTTAACTAGTCTTTTGGCAACAAATTCTTTCCCACACAGTTTTAATGTGTGTTTCTTTTTAGCTTGTTACAAAGGAAATGTCTTAATATGAAGGGGTGTAAAAACCCACCTCATCCCCATCGAGGATATAACATGTATGCAAAATACCATCAAAGCCCTCATCCCCCATCCCTCTTCTCATCCATTTCACAGCAAGCTCCAAGCTCCTTCCGCAGACCCCTACCCACCGCCCTCCCCAACACCCTTTTCACCGTCAACATTCTCATCGGTGTTCCTCCCCAACTTTGAACTTGAGAAATGCACTTTTATTTGTGCAATATATATTTTCTGCTTGTGCAATTTTTTCCTTTTGGGCAACTTATTCTTTTGAGCAACTCGCTTAGGCAACTTCTAATTAGGGCAACATTTTTGGGCAACTTCTTCTTTTGGGCAACTTCTTTCTTTATCACAACAACCTTAACTATGTCAAGCAACATAAACGAATATGCGCAGCTTGTAAAATGAACTAGCGTGATAAGTTAGCTGGGCATCACTAATTTACAACTAATAAAGATAAACTTGAACGAGTAGGTTGTAACAGTATCTCATCTCCTTGTCACAACAAAGCAATTAAATACGGTGGTGTACTCGTGATGTGTGCGACATCTTAGAAGTATTTTTGGTTATGGGTCAAATGAGTCATACTTTAAGAATGGGTTGAATTGGTCATGGGTCAAACGGGTTGGTCGGGTCAATCCTTTTTTTGTGGCAACTTTGTATTTATGTTTGCCAATTTAGTACCAATCTTATGTAACAAAACTGTTGTTCTAATGAAATTTGAAGGGATGTTTAGGAAATGGGATTGCTTCATTATCTGCTTATTGCCTTCATAGATAAGTTGTCAAGAATAAGCAGTTTCAATTGGTTTATCAAAAACAGTATACTTGTCTCCCCAATAATCAGATAACTAGCAGTTTGGTACATCAAACCTAGAACAACTTGATAGACACAGTTAGGATCACTGAATATCGATAAGAGTGTTTTACAAGAACTTGGTCAATCAAGAATTAAGAAAAGATCAACGAAAGCTCAATGTATTATCAATGGTGGATAGTTTGTTACAAAGTTGTTACAAATTAATACAGAGAGATAGAATTGAGAGAGGAATTGTATATCACAAAAGCTAACAAATGAATAGGAGTTACAAGTATTTAAAAGAGAGTTTGAGCGGGAAAGTTGGTTGGCTTCAAAGGAGAGATGTCACGTGCACCTCACGTGTGTAATAACACACCTGCGCCTCACGAATATCTTTGGAGGGTAATGTTGTAAGGAAATCTTAAGCATACAAAAAACACAACAACCTTCTCAATGAGATCTAGGATATCTTGGTTATCAACAAATTCAATGTAGCTCCAATTAATTTCTTCCTTTATATATTCTTCTTGCTCCATTTTAAAGACATGCTGCAAAACCAACATGAATTGTTACCTAGACTCTTCTCAACGATAACCTTGATAAAGATAAGCGCTAACCGATTGAAATGTTGTCAAGTTTTCATTGGTCAAGTTGATGCAAACCGCTCAAAGCGCCAAAATTTGAACAACGATAAGATTAAACATAACAATAGTAGAACTTGAGAACCTCAAATCGGTGTGGAGCCAAATGGGGCCCCGGAGGTTACTCCACCTAAACGTTAGATCGTGTCAACAATGCAAACAAATGGCGTACTGGTGAAGCACTGTTTGTATTGAAACTCATGAAGCCATATATGTACAAGACTCAATTATGTATTTTGAGTCCGGATCCCGACCGATTGAACTATTGATCTTATCTACAAGCCCGTAAAACAAATTTGATCGAAATGAAGCGACTATAAGCACAATTTAGTCAATGGCACAAAACTATCCATGTGGAAAGTACGGCTTACGGTCAAATAACCTCGAGTACGCGACTTTTCCAAAGCATCTTTGCTAACTATTCTAGATCCAACCATTTAGTGATGGTCTCATCACGTGTTACCATCGCATGTTTGCTTAGATAATCCTCTAGAGCTTTCATGTCCCTGAGCAAATCATTTTAACTTACTTAGATATATAAATGTACTTCCTATAAGAGAGGGCAATATCGACTCATGTACTTAGGAATGGGTCAATTCGGGTTGTGTTTTATCTCAAAGTCAAATGGGTCTATTCAAAGTTTTTTGCAGAAGAGAAACATGTCAAACGGGTTGAAAGTCACCGAAATGCATACAGCCTCCTAAATCAATTTATTCATCATCTATAAGAAAAAATTTTAAATGTCAAAAAATGCAAATGAGTCAACCTGACCTGCCCGCCCATTTCGGTCCGATACTAAAAGATGACTCGTTTCAACTTAAACTGTTTTGACCGCCTCCCAACCCGCCATCTTGCCGACTCTACTTCCTACAATAAACTAGATATCATAATGTAAAACACTAGTCCATTGTCTTGGTCTGCAGGCAAAATACTTCGACAACTTACATGAACAACTCAACAAGCGCTTTTAAGGTGGAATTACTTGGATTTCTTCGTAATGAAGTAATGGATCCGATATATTACTTAGATTTCGGAAGCATTCCAAAGTTGAACGAACACAAGACTTGCGTATAACCGATGGTAGTAAAGATTTTGCTTGCATGTATTCCCGGAATACTATAGTCCTTGGTGGAGCTTGAATTCTGTAAATTAAACAAACAACACAATATTAGTATTTCCTTTTAATGGATCACAAATAGTAATTGCGCATAAGATCGAGAACATACTATTATATACCATCCCAAGAGACAAGGTAATCACACAATTATATATACTAGGCTAAAGAACGTTGAAAACCCCACCAAATCTTTAAAGTGGACATATGAGGTATACAAACAGCAAAAAGGCCACAATCAACCCCTCATGATTGCAATAAAGTATGGCAGCTTCATGACACTATCATCCCTGAAGATTATACAAATAGCGTGCAAAAACTTTCCATGATGGTTAGCGAAACTAGAACCCCAAAAAAGTCAAAAGATATTGTATAATCAAACAAGCAAAGATGTGGATAACATCTCCTTACCTTTAGAGCCTGACCAGCCAACATTAGAAAACCAACATTAATCATGAAAAGGTTCACATACTGTAACATCCATGTTAGGGAATAAACTTTTGGACCTGCAAATTATTTTTAGAAAAAACTTGGATCATTCCCATTAGTTATGTCGCGAATAATATGTAAGTTGTACCTATTTAGTATTTGTTTGGTAATTACAAACCGTGTGCATCCATAATATGAATTTGTGTAGGCACACATGTATATAGATGAACTCACGCCAGATAAAAAATGCAAGTCATCAATTCATTACCATATCGATACATGGATGGGCATGTGTTTACACTTTTGCATCCATCAAAGTTATTTATATGCGAAACTTACGTCATTCTAGACAGAATCAGTAGTCATAGTAACATCGTAGAAATATACTGACCAGCATAAGAGTTTTGCTTTTGAACTTCTGGGTTAGGAAAGCAAATACGAGTAGATACAACACATAGTACAATATTGTTTTACAAACCTACATACACATATTACGATTAAGCACATTACTATCTACAAGCACAGTTATCTAACATCATAGATTGAGTTACATCTAATAAACGTACATGTTATATAGTATCATCTGACTCAGTATCACTTCCCTCAGGTCCTCCAGTATTTGGTTCAGCCTCTCGAACAGCAGGTGTCGTCGTGGGTGCTGGGGCTGCCTTTTTACTAGCATTACGAGCACTCGCTTCACCAACTTCCTCTTGCTCAGCCATTTCCGTATGTAAGAAAGTGTCAAGGTATACATAGGTTACCAAAAGTATAGGATTCTAAATACTATATACAAAAATGGAGAATAATACGTAATCATTAGTCTTTATAGTTTGCAAACTATCATTGCATTACACTCAAGACAATGAAGCTCAACTAGAGAAGCCTAAGTCCTAAAAGAAGAAAAGCATTTTTCAATAAAACGTAACAGACATTACTTGGTGAGTTGGTGCAACATGTCAAGACTCGATACAACAAAACTAAATATCTTGAAACCATTTGACCCACACATGGAAACAACAGTCACGTAACTAAATAAGCCAGAATATACAGCAACAAAACAAGATCATGAAAAGACAGCTAGCTAGAATATGCTAGTACTAGCTATATTATATGCATAACAAAGTAGCTTATTACGTGGAGTAGCTATGAGAAGGGAGTATAAATACCATTTAGTTTACTATAAGGAACAATAGCCACCCGGAAACAGACTGCATTTTTTATTCTGTTTCTCAATTATTTCAATAGAAATGTTATTTAGGTCATATCGAATCCAAGATGTTCTATCGCTCACAACCTTCTTAAATGGTATGCATTGGCAAAATGTGTATAGAAGCTTCAAATACGGCTTGACTATGCTAAAGCGTCATTTTTACGAAGGAATGGTTCTAGTTAACTAACTTGCATTTAAGGTTGAAACATATATCTAGAACAGTTACTATCATGCATTTTATATCACTGCGCGAAAATTAAGTTAGTCTGTCAAATTGGAAGGATATCAAAATTTTCAGCTGTTCCACCGTGCATGATGTTCAACAGATCTCTCTCTACTCGCCTGACAAGTTCGGGCTGCAATGGATATCAATAGTATAATCAGTTTGATATTCCCTTTCTACATAACCCAAACAAGCAGATTAAGCTAGAGGTGGGAAAATGGAGGGTCATGCTGATCAGGCAATGGGTCAAACGAGTCAGGTTTGCCCAAACACTTATGTTAGATATGATTACCCATTGGGGCTTCTTTGGCGAAAAATGAATTTGAAGCATCTTATCATTTACTAGTATGTTAGATATGATTAACCAAAAAATCAAGAATAGGATGATTTCATGTTACATATTACAAATACTCATTAGCGACCTTCAACTAGTTTTACCCATTTGACCGGTTAGAGGTAAACGAACTAGAATCGACCATTCATACGTAAAAGGGTCCAAATTGTCACCTTTAGATTTAATTTTAGTCGTTAAAGATTAAAGATAAAAAGAAATCGACATTTAAATCAGTCCTCATGGAAATCGCCGAGCATCTCTCATGGCGGGTAAGACCATGGCTACTCCACCACTTCGGAGCAGATCACCCTCATTCCCGACCATAATCATCTCAGACACCATATACTTACGTCACTAAACTAAAATCAAATCGATCCTTTATACGTAAAACGTATAAGAATCAAAGCTTACTTGGCCAATGCTAGCTGATCAAGACACTGCCATCGTAAGTCTGTGAGACTCCACGATGCGGAAGGTCAAGAGGTATGCAGGAAACTGCTCATCGCCAATCGAGAATGTGCCCTCCTTCCATTATCCGTGATTAGCGAAGAAACAAAAACCAAACTATAGAATCGAGACCATAAACTCGATAACTTGAAAGTTAAACAAAACACAAGTCATATTGTACCGTAAAAGATAAATCCATGGATTTGTCAGTCTCAAGGACTCTCGCTTAATAGACGCCTATACGCCAGCACAGAGGGTGCCTCTCTCAAGATAAACTGTTCTTCCATTCTTTTCAATCGATAAAATTTGTAAAAATATGATTTTAATCAATACGGAAATAGGTAAACCCGAACTATTTTGAGACTTAATTAAGTACTTACTACAAATGCACAAACCAATTATCCTATTTGAAGTGATCACATGAAGTTCAAAACACAAACATGTTTTAACGATGTAAAGTGTTGTGTGAGAATAAGCTACGCACTTCATAGGTAGCAGCTTAAACAAAGAAACCAAATTTTAAAGCAAACGGAATCACGACGCCTATCCAAATATCTGCGCTTTAAACACTAATTTTTTATTACACCTATCTAAACCTCTTCAAGATACACCAAATTAAGAGTTAAAATGATAATTTATATCAAGAGACACGATAACAAACATTCTAAAGCAATTATGCAGCTCGTGATCACACGCTATAAAACACTACATAAGCTCATAAGCCCACAAAATGACCAAATGCGCTTACGAGCTTATCAAATTTTCGATAAGTTCATTTAACCGCATCAGATTTTGTATCCACAACAAAACAGAAAAATATAGGAATTATTACCCACCGGTTGGTAACGCATTAATCGGTCAAAAGGGCTCGAGTTGAAACGAGGAATTATTGGTACGGTTTCTGCTTAATCAACATATTACGCCCCTAAAAATGTATCGCAGATAGCATATTATCAAATTATCCCAACTTAACTTCGACTCATTATACTAATTAACTTGTAAACGAATAAAGATTGACGTTATATCACAATTCAAGAACATAAGAGGAAAACAATTATACCTCTTTCTTTGAGACATTTCATCAAACACTTGTTGAACCCTTTGAAAACTCCAATATTACACATGATATCCTAAACTAAACATCCATTAATTGGCTTGGGGATCGCTGAGAGTTAATGGTCTCAAACGAGTTTCGAATCCTCCAACAAGAATGCCT
Source organism: Chrysanthemum lavandulifolium (assembly GCA_022545495.1). Lineage (NCBI taxonomy): Eukaryota > Viridiplantae > Streptophyta > Magnoliopsida > Asterales > Asteraceae > Chrysanthemum > Chrysanthemum lavandulifolium. The sequence continues at coordinate 128,323,319 of CM040240.1, forward strand.
TCATTTGAGAAGTTTCGTGCAAAACAATAATTATCTCGAAACTAACATGAGAGAGTGCAATGGAAAGCCATGCGTAGTAGTCGCAAAGGTGTGTGTTTTTGGATAATGGGTGCTTAGAATTTTCTTGGGTTTGGGATTGATGGAGTCGTGTGTGTTTGAATCAGACTATGAAGAAGAAGCAACAAAGCAGCTTTAATGAGAATAATAAATCTTATGAAAAATAAGAACACAGCTTTACTATAGAATATTTTATTTATGTAAAAGGATCTCTACTTGACTTGACAAGTATCATGTAAAATGACCAAAAACCTTTTCTAAAAATACGGTTGCCCAACGCTTTTAGTTGCCCAAAAACAATACCTTACACATAGGGACACTTGTCGCAATGTAGTTGAGTTGCTAAATGACAAGCTTGCCCTGGTCTATTTTCAAATTTAAAATAAAAGTGGTCCAAAAAGTGATATGCATCGTATGCATGGTCAATTTGTGTCATTTCCCTTTATAAAATTACTTGCTCTTGAAAAACTTTGCTTTCTTCCTTGTTTTTCTTCTTGGCCGAAATCTAGAGAGGAAATGGAAGAGAGTTCTTTCTTTTTTTTTTCACCTTAGTATAAGTGTTTGTATGTGTTAAGTTAGTGTATTATTAGAAAAATACAAGTGTTAGTCTACTAGGAGTATATGTGTACAAGCTAGTAAGAAGATTTTTACATGAAACCATGGTGAGTCACAAGGTGGTCGACCAAGGGTATTAGGGGAAAAGAATTTTGTATTTTGATGACTAGAAAGTATTTAAGTGTAAGCATAATATGTAACTTGTAAGTTTAATTTGGTATTTAGGGTAGCGTTAGCTAGAAATAAATTTTAACGGAACGGAATAAAATATATTGAAGTCGTAAAAATTATAAAAATACATTTCTCGCAAGTATTGAGTGAATAAATAATTATCGAGTTGAATTTACGAAAACCGTCGTAAATATATATACATAACCATTTATATACAAAATAAATTTAAAACATCGGGTAAACTAATAATTTAATTTTTATAGTCTTAAAATGAGTATAAAAATATATCAGGATAATTTTTGGAAGTGTCGGATCAAAATTTCAAAATAATTGATTATGCGATAGCGTTTATTTAATAGGAAAATATACGTTTACTGAAATATGCAAACCCATGCATGAACTAATATGATGATGATGTTATTAATGATATGTAGACTAAATCTAGTCTATATGAAATGTCCTCAATGATTTTTCATGAATTCGCAACTAAACCCTTACGGTTATTACGCTGAATTTGATACTGTAAACCTAGTTTACGAAAAATGATGAATAGTGAATCATGAATAGTGATTTTTCTCCGGGAATGAATAGTGTTTCATGAATAGTAAAATTTTGAAATATACTCTCAAAATATCAAATCGACTTCAAAAACGATGAATGGTAAAATGATGAATAGTAACCGATGAATAGAAATTCCATATAGTTGTTCACTTGGTCGATTTTCCTCCTTGAGTGCCTCAATCTGAGCCTCGAGTATTTTTTATGGTAGAGGTGAACTAATCGTCATTCCTAATGACCTGACTCTCAAAGGCTTGTGTCTTTCTTTCCGGCTTAGAGCATCAGCCACAACATTGGCTTTTCCCGGGTGATATTTAATTTCACAATCGTAATCGCTGAGTAATTTCAACCAACGACGCTGCCTCATGTTAAGTTCCTTCCGATCAAGAACATATTGCAAACTCTTGTGGTCCGTAGAACACCGTGACACTTAGTACCTTAGAGGTAGTGCCTCCAAATCTTGAGTGCAAAAACTACGGCTCCCAATTCAAGATCATGAGTGGTGTAATTCTTCTCATGAACCTTAAGTTGTCTAGAAGCATAAGCTATCACCTTCTCGTTCTGCATTAACACAGCTCCAAGCCCTTTATGTGAAGCATTGCAGTATACAACGAAGTTTTCAATTCCTTCGAGTAGTGCCAAATTCGCGCATTGCAAAGCTTTTGCTTCAATAACTGAAAGGCGCTTCTTGTTTCTTCCCCATTCGTATCGGTTTTCCGTGTCAATTTGGTCAAAGCTTTAGCTATCTTAGAAAAACTTTCAATGAATCTTCTGTAATATCTAGCAAGTCCTAAAATTGACGGATCTCAGAGGATTTGTTGGCGTAGCCCAACTCTTATGGCCTCAATCTTTGCGGTCAACTTGTAATCCTTGACTATCGATGACATGACCAAGAAATTGTACTTTTCGGTTCCAAAAATCACACTTCAAAATTTGGCATACAATCTCTCCTTCTTGAGTAGTCCTAAAATCGTTCTTAAGTGCCCTTCAGCTCTTCTTTGCTCTTCTAGTAAATCAATATGTCGTCGATAAATACTATCACAAACTTATCCAAATATGGTTTGCATACCCTATTCATGAGATCCATGAATACTCGCAGTGCGTTGGTTAATCCGAACGGCATTACTTGAAACTCATAATGACCATAACGAGTTCTAAATGTTGTTTCGGATATCCTCCTCCCGAACTCTAAGTTGATGGTAACTCACCTCAATTCAATCTTTGAATAAAGACTAGAGCCTTGAAACCGATCGAACAAATCGTCGATCCTGGAAGTGGGTAACGGTTCTTCATGCTAACTTGTTCAGACTCTTTATAATCTATACACATTCGAAGATCCATCTTTCTTCTTCACAAACAAGACCGTGCTCCCAAGGCGAGGAACTAGGTCTAATGAATCCTTTGTCTAAAAGTTCTTGCAACCGGTTAGACAACTCTTGCATCTCCGATGGTGCTAGTCGGTAAGGTGCTCATGCAATCGGTGCAGCTCCGGCACTAAATCAATCTGAAATTCTACTTGACGTGCTTGGCTGAAGTCCCGTAAGTCTTCGTGAAAGGCTTCGTGAAATTCTCGAACAATCGGTACATCCTCAAGTCGCCTCTTCCGACTTCTTTTCTTATATGTGCTAAGAAAGCATAACAACCCTTCTTTATGTACTTCTCCGCTTGATGCATGATATAACATCGAGTCTAGTTCCACTTCGCTCTCCACGAATAATCAAGGTTTCACGTAAGGAAGATGAACAACTTTTTCATCACAAATGATTCTTGCACGATGTTTGGATAACCAATCCATGCCGATAATGACGCCGAAACTACCAAGTTCTACGGGCATAAGGTCTATATTGAATGGATGATTTAGGAAATTGAGAGTGTACCACGGACAATGGTGTCGGAGCTAATTGTTACCGTTAGCTAATTCAAGGTTGTATGAAATGTCTAAAGTGGTTGGTTTGATATTGAGTAAAGGTGCAAATATAGTGGACACAAAGCTTTTATCGGCTCCCAAATCAAATAAAACTCGATGCATAACGATTATTGATAAGGAACGCATCTGTGACGAACATTCGGGTCCTCCTTGGCTTCTCCTCCTCCTATAACATAAGCTCTTCCTTGTGCCATTCCACCTTGGTTCTTGTTCCCTTGATTCCTCCATTTCGGACAGTCCCCCTTGTAGTTTCCCCTCTCTCCACATCCAAAACATGTCACTTGTGGTTTCGATTTTCCACCATAGTCGGAAGCTTGCATTCCTTGGTTTGATGTCCCACTTTCTTACAATTCCGCATGGATTAGGGCAATGACCGGATTATGATGACTTTGACACCTATCACACTTAGGCAAAATATCCGTGTATCCTTTCCTTTCCCTTGGGCCTCGCAACATAGGCCTTAGCAACATCCTGTCTCTTTGGTGGTTGTTGAGTAACATTGCCACCTCGGTTGTTGTCCCACTTTCTCTTGTTGTTGTTATTGTTGTAGTGGGGTAGTTGTTTCGGTTGTGCGATTGTTGGTATTGTTGTTATGGTTGGTGTTGGTAATGTTTCCTCTTCAAAACTTGTGCCATGAGTTTTGAGATACTCGGATAGATTCTTCAATTGTTTGTGGATCAAAAGAAATCACATCACCTTGAATAATTTGTGGAGTCCTCCGATGAAACCTTCCAGTAGTTCTCATTGTCCGAAACCATAGATGGACATAGAGCGACCAACTCTTGAAACCTTCGAATGTAGGTCTCGATGTCGTAACCAACAATACTAGCTCATAAAATTTCGTTTCCAACTTCTTCACCTCAAGACGCTGGACAATACTTAGTCAACAACCTCTTGAATTGCTCCGGTGAGCTTGTAAGCATTTTCCATTCCCATAGGATGTGCATAAGAATTCCACCATAACATTGCCCCATCTAGAAGTGTACTAGTAGCGAACTTAACCTTGTCATCATCCGGGCAATTGCATAGAAGGAATAGACTCCATCTTCTCAAACCAACGAATCATAGCAATGGCCCTTCCGTGCCTTTGAACTTTGTGGGATCACCGCCTTAAAATCCTTGTACGAACAATTTCGAACTCAGCACCTCCTCTGCAGTCCTCGCAGCAGAGTAAAGTCTGGCGGCTTCAATAGCTTGCCGCACCCTAAAAGAAGAGCAAGTCTAGCGCCTTCGAAGTATGCAGCCTCAAGCAGCAGAGCAAGTCCGCGCACTTGGAAGTAGTCATGCACCTCTCGCGTAAGCGCAGTTAGCTTGCTGTCGCTTCTTTCCTTAGTGCATCGGCTATACTATCCTTTACATACTTTTGGATAGCACTTGTGTCATTTCCGTGCAACTTTCTTTGGCGCCATAACTCTTTAAAACCATAAGATGAAACAATGATGAGAATCCATAAGTAGAAACAAACATTACACATAAATACCCACAACCACAACATGCATAATATAAATGAAATCACAACGGAACAACCACGAAATATCACAAATATAATCACAACACACGTGGATAATATACATGAAAATTTCGGCCTACATGGACCGATATCATAGATAGCACAACCATTCCTACATAGTAGAGTCAACACTTGATACATTTGTTTGTACAACAACCAAAAGACTACAAGTTCTTTAAACTATGTCACACACCTCGTGACGAGGATAATAGTAGTAAAAGCTAACATGACATAAGTCTAATCTAGGCATCTCCGGTGCTCCGCCGATCGATCCTCAAGCTTCCTTGACCGTAGGCAACAAACTAACAACCATATCCGTCAAATTACTAACTGACGCTGAGTAGCAACATCCCTACTCCAAAGTAGCAATACTCGCGTCGCTAATGCTAACTCATGAGCCTCGTCACGTAGCTCATCCCGTGACATCTCGGCTCTATCAAATAACTCGCATCTCTTGCCTCAACTCGTGATGTGCTCACGGTTTTCTAGCTATCTAGTCTCCAACCCCGATAAGAAACATCAATGGAAACCCTACCTATCACTAAACCCTATATCTCCTCCTCCATCGCCTCAACTCGACTCAAAGGAATCTCTAACTGTCCCTAAAACCCCGCCAATATGTAACGCCGATGATCTAGTCGTGTCTCTAGTGTGGTAATAGTAGTTGCCTCAAGAAGAGACCCCTAGAACTCTCACCAATCTCAAACCTAGTAGGTGGTGCACCTCAAGAGTGGGTGGTATAGGTGTGTCAAGTCTTGCCCGCTTCGAGCGGAAGTCGGATATGGGTATAGGATCTCTAAGGTAATAAGATGAGGATGAAGACGAAGATGATGATAATGGCGATCCTAGTGGTGAATTAGAGGCCGATGACGATGATGGAAGTGGTGATGGTGAATGAGTAGGACTAGCTGGTGGTGTAGGTGCAACTTCGCCTCCTCAAAGGGTTCGATCCAAGATAAGAATATATAAGTGGTAAGGTCGTGTAGAGCCAACCTGATGTTACTGGCTATAGTAGTGTGTGACAAGACATCATCCATGTTAGAGTCCGACGAGACATCCTCCATGTCGATGTTCTAAAGAGATAGTGATGGGATGTGGTATCTCAAGACATCTCTCGTGACAATCGATTTGAAATGAAAGTAAATAACTCGAATAATGTGTTTGAATCCGCATGTAAAGTGAATATGCACTTATGATGAAATGATGAGATGCTATGATGATGTAGTTATAGTCTAGGGTCAATGATGCAACCTAGTTCTCTATAACTCGGCTCGATACTAATCATCACACCCCAAATTACCTGCTTTGCGTGGAATATAATTCTTGGGGTTGACGTTAGCATCACGATTCAGCTTATATTGAACGACTAAAAGTGTCGCTAAAAAACACATCGCTTGATATTTATTTAAAGCATCTGAGTTATAAAGATAGGTCCCAAAAATAGATAACATTTGCGGAAATAAGTTTATTACAAGCCAAACGATGTTTTTAAAAGTGCCATAATTTACAAGTGAGACGGCGTCACCGCTGACTCTATGATGGGTCCTTATGCGTGCCATGATGTAAATGCCTTAGATACCGAAAATACATTGCTAAAACGGTCAACAATAATGTTGGTGAGAAATCATAGGTTTATGAAAAATGTTTTATACGACTACCACAAGTATAGGCCATGTATGACAAAAATGTCACATAAAATGTTACAATTGCTATAAGCACATGACACCGAACTAGACCTGATCATGATGTTATTTCAACAGAGTGTTTGCCAAACAACTCAAATTATGATATTAAATGAAATGCATCCGTTTGACCAGGTTGGGACCACCAACCCGGATGGAGGAGTCACCTCAATAGATCTATTTACTCACCCTTGCTTCTTCCGAATTAACGGTTCATGATTATGAAATTGGGACATTCAATTGTCAATGAGGTAACTTAAGCAATGTAATGAATTTGATATACTTGGTACCGTAATAAAAATGATGTGCAATGTATTCTCCCCCGTAGGTTTGAAATAAAGTATAAACTTGAATAAAACGGGGCTATGAAAACTCACTTGGTACAATGATGTGATGGAAAAAGTGAGTACACTGAAATGAGAAGCAAATCTCTAACCGCGACCTATTATGAATGATATGATTCTAATATAAGTCATGATATAATGTTATGCATGCAAACTAATATGATATCCATACCACTTGTGCATCTTTGAAAATAAAGTTTATCGTCGAAAATAAGTTTATAACGTTTGACAAGTTATAAAATACTTTACAAGTACTTACATTGAAATGATATCCTACGATAGTCATGTAGTGATTTATTAAGAAATTATAGTTTTTCGTCAGAAACAATATAATTTGACAATTCATGAAAGTGACTAAATGGCCTCGAAAAGCTAGTCGTATAATAGTGAATATCGAGTGTTAGGAAACAAACTTAATGGTTTTGGAAAGCTTGTCACATTATCTAAAAGTCTTAGCATTTAAATTTTGATCATAGAGGTCTCGATCATAGAGAAAAATATAGATGAAGTAGGGTAGTCGGACTAAAAATATTGTTTAATAGTTAATTTTCGCAAAGTTTGAGTGACTATATATTATTCGTTACAACCCGCTTGACGAACGGTTGAACATTTTGGAAAATAGGCTAGGTGAACTCACTTTTACTAGAAGACATCGCTTTTCTCAAAAGTATTCTATCGATGTGAAAACGACTCCAAAAATGGTCACTCATGACAATAACTTTTGACTAATAGGATATATATATATATATATATATATATATATATAAGTGTTTATACTTGTATAAAATAGTTACGATAACCTTATTTAAACGCTGTAACTTAGTCGTTATAAGTCCGCTTTCACGCTTTATATACCCTTAGCTTCGTGTTAAAGTATACTAATATATTTTTGATAAATCGACTCATTTAGATAATGCTTAAAACTCATTTTTGACCTACGGAAAATTCTGGACAGCATGCAGTTTTCTGAAAATATAGTTTTCGGCGTTAAACTTAAAAATAGCGTAACTTCTTCGTTATAAATCCGTTTTAACCCGTTCAAGCGACCACGGTTTCGTTTTAAAGTATATTTTCTGAATATCTAGCCCAAAATATCCCATGACCTGTCGAAATTTCCAGACTTTACAAAAACGATCAGACCTCATTTTTAAGTTGTCGAAAATGATTTTCTAGCGTAATATTTGTTTCAATCACTTCAAATCAACACCAAATCTATTCTAAACCTACCATACACCTTCTTAGGGTGTCATGGGTTCCTAAACATCATCAACAATGATATGTTTCAAGGGATTAATTATAGGATGATTTATACTAATAATAAGTACTAAAAACAATAAAGTGATATAGATACACATGATACTTGCATGTTTTCTTACTAGAATGATAAAAATAACCCAAGTATGAATATGAAAGAGTAATAAAGATCATGAAATGCTTACTAGTTGTATGATGAGGTTTATGGTAGCTAGGTTTCCTAAATACTCCTAGGTTTTTATTGCAAAACCTTAAAAGAAGTATACTAGAGTTTATAAAATTACTTGCTCTTGAAAAACTTTGCTTTCTTCCTTGTTTTTGTTCTTGGCCGAATTCTAGAGAGGAAATGGAAGAGAGTTCTTTCTTTCTTTTTTCACCTTAGTATAAGTGTTTGTATGTGTTAAGTTAGTGTATTATTAGAAAAATACAAGTGTTAGTCTACTAGGAGTATATGTGTACAAGCTAGTAAGAAGATTTTTACATGAAACCATGGTGAGTCACAAGGTGGTTGGCCAAGGGTATTAGGGAAAAGAATTTTGTATTTTGATGACTAGAAAGTATTTAAGTGTAAGCATAATATGTAACTTGTAAGTTTAATTTGGTATTTAGGGTAGCGTTAGCTAGAAATAAGTTTTAACGAACAGTAATAAAATATATTGAAGTCGTAAAAGTTATAAAAATACATTTCTCATAAGTATTGAGTGAATAAATAATTATCGAGTTGAATTTACTTAAACCGTCAGAAATATATATACATAACCATTTATATACAAAATAAATTTAAAACATCGTGTAAACTAATAATATAAATTTTATAGTCTTAAATGAGTATAAAAATATATCGTGATAATTTTGGAAGTGTCGGATCAAATTTTGAAAATAATTGATTATGCGATAGCGTTTATTTAATAGGAAAATATATCGTTATCGAAATATGCAAACCCATGCATGAACTAATATGATGATGATGTTTACTAATGATATGTAGACTAAATCTAGTCCGTATGAAATGTCCTCAATGATTTTCATGAATTGCAGCCTAAACCCTTACTTCACGCTGATTTGATACTCATAAACCTAGTTTATAAAAATGATGAATAGTGAATCATGAATAGTGATTTTTTCCGGAATGAATAGTGTTTCGTGAATAGTAAATTTTGAAATACACTCTCAAAATATCAAATCGACTTCAAAAACGATGAATAGTAAAATGATGAATAGTAACCGATGAATAGTAAATTTCTAGATGAATATTAAATTTGAGAAATGACCGAAATTACGAGTTGTCACAAAAGGGTTAGCTTCATGGTAAGTTTGATGTTAGAATGGGGTAAGTTAGGTGAAAAAAAGTAAGTGGGTGTTTGGTTGAGGTAATTTGGAGTATATCGGGGATTTGCATTTCAATTCTTTCAAATATCCTGCTGGTAACTCGAATAGGATATTTAAGTAATTTACAATTCCACTAATTTTCAAAATGAAGAGAATTAGAATGCTTCCAAAAGTGAAGAATTTTAATTTACTTAAAAAAATTTATAAACTTTTTTTCTTATTGTTTTTTATAAACTTTTAAATAGAATATTTTATTATAAACATTTTTATAAATTTTTATAAATTTTATTTATAAACCTTTTGTATAAGTTTTTATAAATTTTTATAAACTTTTTTTTTTATAATTTTTTAAAACTCTTTTTATAAATTTTTATAAACTTTTTTATAATATTTTAAATAGAATATTTATAAAATTTATATTAAAAAATATTTATAAATTTCGCGATTATATTTTTACTAATATATAAAAATATTAAATATTATTTTAATTCGGTTTTCGGTTCGGTTCGGTTTTCAATATGCTAAACCTATAACCGATCCATAAACCGATTATAATGTTCGGTTCAGTTCAAATTTTAACTAATTCGCTTCTGCAGATTACGAATTTGGTTCGATTTTTTTCATTTCGATTCGGCCAGCTTTCGACATCGCGGATATTACCCAATCCGCGAACACCCCTAAGCTAGAGACCACAAGACAAGAGATTACCCGTTCACCAACAACAATGGCGAGGCCCAAACTTGCCACATCTAGTTTGGCCCAGCTTATTTTCTTTTGGGATTGTGGTGATGTTAAAACTTAATACCGTAATTTTTTTGAACGAAACCGTGTAACTAATTATCTTATTAGTGTATGTTTACAGTAATCTGCAAGCTTTTGGAACAATGAGCGATACAACAATGAGCATTTTGATTTTATTAGTCGTTTAAGAAAGCGGTAGTTTTCATATTTTTAAACGCCAATTTTTCAACGCTTCTTTAAAAGTTATGAAGCGGTAGTGACAGACAACAATCTTACCGCAACTACTTTACGCAAACACACGCTAAGAACTAATTATCTCACGCCAAATCAATCTCACAAATATCCGAACAAATCTTCTCAAATCCACAAACATGTGATCTATTATTAAATTAAACACCAAGTAATTGAAACACAAGCCATTTGGTTTTGAGCTTATTCGACTTGTTTTATAAGCTTATTTCTTTCTCCTTTTTTCTTTGATCTTCGGCATTTTCTGTTTACAGAAACAACCTTGCTTAAAATTGAAAAATAAGTTTATAAGCTATAAAGAAGATAAACTATAAAAAATGAGAACACCAAATATAAATCCGAGTCAAATAAATTCGTAAATCAAAAAATAAATTTCAATAAACACATCCTGAATCTCGGTTCATTTAGCTCTGAACTCGATAAACCGCAAAAGGTAACATCATTTATATGGTTAACCTAATTACTCATCGGATAACCCAATAATCGGCGCTATCGTTTCCATGAACGAAACATGGGGTGCAAAAAACCCAACATCCAGACTCATGTTTAAGGTACGTTAAACGATCCAACTCCGTTGTCAAGATCACAAACAAGCATTATCAAGTTGACATACACTTACAAGGGAACAGTATGATGAAAAAATTACACACAAACCAAAACAAGGTAATTATCAAGTGTACGCAGTCACATTTACAATATATAGCAACTTAGCAAGAGAAAATAGTTGCAAAAACATACAAGCATCCCAATATACATACATCAAAAAGCCATTATGGGAAGCCTCTAATTTTACTAAACATAACTACTTAACCTAGCTAACTAACTGCCACTCCAATAAGTAATAACTATTTAATCCCACAGCTTGCAAAGAATATTTCGATCTCGGGTGACCGAAAATATCCATTCTTCGGTGGCTGCTTTTGTCCTCCGTGAGCTAAACCATCGCTTCTTCCTTGGTGGCGGAGGATGCAGCAGCCACCGATATTTGACACCCGTTGTGCTTTGGAGTTGCGTAACCTTCCTCTGTAGTCGTTGTTGCCATTTCACCGTCGTGCTCGCCTTCCATAATATGATACTTAAGTTATGTTACCCGTTAGTGTTTATTTATAGATATTTATAAAGGATAAAACAGAGAGAGTAATGGGTAGATTTTGTTTTAAAAGATATTTGAAGGATAAAAAGTGTTTATCTATAGATATTTTATAATAATGTGATAATCACGACAGTCGGTGATAAAGATCAAGTTTGAAAATTTAAATATTTAAAGCGATATCATAATAAATCGAGGTTATTGTTGTTAAATATAATTTACGGTTCCTAGTTCTTCATTTTAGCCAAGGTGATAAGTTTTTTGTGTTAAAATAATTGTATATCTTTAGGTAAAAAGTTAAAACTGCAAACTTGTGGGAGTGAATGATCACACGTATGAACACAGGTGTTGGGCATTGAGATGAATTAGTAGTCGTGGCACTCAAATGCTTCGTTTAAGTAATGTCCCAATGTTTAAGAAAAGTTTGAATGACCGAGTAGCAATGATTTTTAATATTTCTGGTCGGTTTCGTCTAGTTCATATATTGTTTGGTTGCGGTTTTTATTTAATTAGTCATTAGTTGAGGTTGTTTGGATGTATAATGATTATTATTTGTCACGTTGATCTCCGTATTTTTGCATCATCTTCTTATGTTTTACGGCCATTTCTTTTGAATAATCACATCGTTAAACAGTGTTGAACGACATTTCATCAACTTCACAATTCCAAAGCTGCATGTAACTTACAAATATACTGCTAAAAATTCGTTACTGCGTAAGATTCATTCGTAGAGCTTAATAAAACGCTTTTATAATGCACAAAGCATTTTTCAGCATTATTTACATTAAAAGTTTAAAACATCCCTTTTACTCAAATAAAAATACGAGTAATAAAGCTAAATGTACTTCTATATTACTTATAAAACATCTTTACATTTACCTTTTAATTTTTAAAGATTTTCATAAATAGTTTTAAGCAAATACACCTATTAAAACATTATTTACAATTAATTTTATGCAACTACATACGTAAATTGATTAATCAATAAATCCCATTAATGTGATTCTAAAACACTCTTTAAGTGAAAATACAAGGTATTAAGCCTATTGTACAAACTATGTATCTAAACTGCGTAATTCCCGGATTAAGAATTTGGATTGGTTAAGAAACAAAGTTCATTAATTGGTTGAGAGTTGAACGAAAGACAAGTGACGTAATCACACCTAAACTATGTGTTACTCACACGTTCTCTCTTACACACTCTCTCGTGTACAACAATGGACACACAAACTATGTAAAACCTTAGGTCACATCATATAATGATTGATATTTATATTTACCTATCATTAGTGATTTGTGACTTATTACATGATAGGTCTCTAGACTTCTATTGTTTCTAAATCTAACAACCTAGTTTGTGGGGTAATATTACACTATCATTTGAATTCTAACAATCTCCCTAATGTGATAGAAGTTTCGATTGTTTGAAGTTTAGGTGTCTTCCATCTTATCTCGACATTGATAAATCAAGTGTACCTTGATTAGAGAGAATCACTCATAACAACTAAAGAGTTGTCTTCTTTTCACTATGGTCTTCTTCCTTCTAAATGTTGAGAGTTCCTTTGCCACATAAACTGCTTAATTAAGTCCCCATCTTTATAGTCATTGATTCTTCTCTCAAAGCATTCTTGAGGACCAAATCATTCTTTATCTCAATTTGCATATCTCTTGTGAATCTTTTCTCATTTCCTAATCTTCTTTGTAGATTCGAGATGATGCGTGTCATGTAAGATAGGAATGTTATGAAGATTGGGTGGAGTTTTAAAAAGTAAAGTGTTGTTCTTCCGATGACGATACTTTTACTTCTTCTCTTGCTCCTCTGAATCATACTTGATCTCTTGATGACGCGTTACATTTTCTTGTTTAGTGAGTATTGAAGAGAAGTCTTCTTGATTGCACCATTCTTTCGCTCTTATTATCTTGACTACTACCTCTCATGTAACTATGGATAATACTCTCGGTGTATCTTCTTGGTCTTCGTGAGTTCAAATATTGTTGAAGCAAAATTTTCGTGAAGATCACCATTCATGTCTTATTCTTTTCTTGACTACTATCTTCCGCATAACTAAGAGATCAATACTCTTGGTAGATCAAACCGGTCTTGATGGGTTCAAATATAGTTATTATGGAATTACCATGAAGATCACCTAATCCTTCTTGTCTTATGGAAGTGGGTAAAAATCACGTGCCAAAGATCACTAGTGTAGTATGATAGCTCCTAAATTATACATGTTTTAGCTATCAAATTCCCATGATAATTACTCATTTTTCCTTATTTATATTGAATACCGTACTTAATTACTCTAAATTTATGTTTTAATGATTATTTGGAGCAAAAGGAGAATTCTCATGAAAACAACATAAATTGAGTTAAAATTCCAATGTTTGATGAAGAGCACCTTTTCAATGTTCTATACGTGTATGACACTTTATGTCATACGCATGTTCCTTCTCGTTATTATTTATTCAAGAATGCATGGATACGTCAGATGACATCCCGTGTCATACGGCGCTGAACTCGTTAAACATCTATTTGCCAAGTCCGAAGACCTATGCTACCAGATCATATCTCCACCCATACACCGTATAAGAAGAATTCTAGAAGATTCGATTGAGGATTTTAATGAAGATACGACGTAGCACCCTATAAGGGCATACGCCAGATCCATGGACGGCCCAAACCCTAATTGAGGCCTATAAATACAACCTTATTCTACACTTATGAAGAGTTCGGATTTTGGAAGAGTTGCAAGGTTTTGGAGTTCCAAAGTTTTAGGAGTGTAGGACCTCACTTTTACATCAACTTTACGCAGAACACACCTTATCACAAGATGAACACGTTAAACCACAAACACAATATGCGTAAAGAAGAAAGATTAAGAAAGGAAAGATGGTGACTTGAATGATATATGAATCATGTATGTTATGCGTATGAACAAGATAGAAAGATGAAAACAATAAGATGTTATATTGCTCCAAAGAAAACACACACACATTACTTTCAAGCACACCTCAAATGAGACTTTGAGGGGTTTATATAGTTCTTACAAATGCCCTAATGGCTTTGGGATGGGCTTGGATTGGACTTGGATTGATGACAATTTATACAAGGCTAGCTTAACATAACTTCTAGCCAATTAGCTTAGTCCAATCCACGAGCCCGTTGACTATTCTAATACGATATCTAACACACGTTACAAAGTTCCTAAATGTGAATGACCATCACTCTAATAAAAACTATTAGGATAACAATCTTCCTGGGGTGGTCATTCAAAAGATGCTCCACTTGATTAGGTCTATACTTTTCTCGAGCTTGAACTTTGTGTGTAGATATAAATAGTCTTCATTCTTTGTTCCTTCATGCTTTGTGATCGTTAATGGTGTTGTCTCGAGTTGTCAACTTCTGGTTAGGTGTCTCCACGCCTTTCTCCACCATGCTCACACTTCTATTTGTCTTTGGTTACCAATGATGTAGTTCTCGAGTCTTTAAACTTTGTAGATACTTTGACATTGATGAGAATTTTCATGTGTTGTTGGTATGAGCATGTGGAGAGTCTGCACGATCAATCCGCCCGAGCTTCCATAAGAAGAAAACATAAAACAAAGTTAGAAATATGCGGATTCCGCACTTACAAGTTTGAATTTCGAGGGTGTTAACAAAGATAGTGTGAAAACACGCTATAATTCTCACAAAGGCCGTTCTCGAACTGGAGTCCCACAAGTGAGATAACGCGATATACCAAGTACATCTACAGCTTCGGATGAGTCAAGTACATCAAGCATCACTCCACGACCGTAGCACCGCTTTGAGACACACTAAGCGTAATCCACGGGAAGTTACCGTGACCACCGCTGTGGTCGCTTGATGTTGACCCCGTGAGTTTCCATTCAATCACCCAAGATCGGATGTGAAACTTCTCATAAATGTTCGGCAGATAGCTAAGATCTGCGTAGACTCTAGAATATATCACTTATGTCCTTATTGATGAACGAAAGCGATGTCATGTCAAGTGTTCCTATGAGATCTTTTGATGAATCTCGTGGCTCTAGACTCAATTAGTGCATTTTGGTTTTCCGAGCGGAGACTAGGAGAGGGTCTCCTTCTTCAATATCAACGATCTCAAGAGAAAGTCGATAGATTATGTAGGGTTCCAGTGAGAATGAAACAAATCCTTTTAAGAGGAATTGAGTATCTAGAAGGTTTAGCAGCAAGTCCAATGGGTCCATGACGTCTTTGTCTTCAATACCGGGTCATCTAGTGACAACCAAGAGTATATGTATTGAACCCGGTTTCTACCCTAAGGTTGATTATGGAGGGCTATTTCTTTTCACCCTTTTCATTATATTTCTTTTTAATTCTTCAACCCTTCTTTCTCCTTTCACACATTACTTTTTTCAATCATGCCTAAGGACTTCTAGTTCTAAACTATTGGTGATGTCCTTAAGTAGATCCTCACGGCTCAAGCGGATCATAGGACTAATTTCCTATCCTTAGTAACCTTATAACTCCATGACCGCCCTATTGTTGCCATAAAACCATTTTTCATGAAAATCTCTCGAGTGTTTATGATAGAAAACATGTTTGGAACACTTCGAGTTTTATATTTTCGTAAACACTCCCCTTCACATGTGCTTATAAGTTTTGACAAATCGCACATAGAGGGTAGAGTTCGACTTTTGAATTGACCGACTTTAAATGATCTAGACCGATTCGAGACACGTTTACATCACTAGATAACTAGCTTGAAATTATTACCCGTCTGGTCAAATCCATAGAAAGTTTCTCGAGATGGTACATGATTCCTCGTCAATTCATTGGTTACGATCGAGTCGAGGTCATTTGAGAATCAAACAACGATCATTAAACTTTTTGATCACATTTTAATCACGCTCCTCCCCTCAAAATAGCATATATCGTGATATTTTTATATCAACGGATTAAACAACATTTTAGAATCTTTTGGGAAGACAAACGGATTTGATTTAAGCATGAATTTGGAACATTTTGTTTTATACTCCCCTTTAATAAAACATAATCAATTAAAGGGTTTTAGAGGAGTTATCTTGTGCACAAAATATTTTGAAAGATTTTGAAAACTGTTTGAACAATCTTGAAAAAGGTGCTCAAGATGATGATGATTTCTCACCGCTTTATATGTAGTGCATCAAGCGTACACTTGATTTTTCTTTAAACACGAGTTTTGATTTGAAGATAATCAAAAGTCATCATTTTGTCCGGTTTTGTACAAGTATACGAAAGCCATTTTTGAAGAAATTTTGAGAAAGCGACATGTTTTGGAAAACATATAAAGAACTCTCGCCAAGCATCTGTGACATGCCCGTATCATTGTTGAATGACATTTAGAAACGTATGAATATCGATTATACAAGAGATATGTCGTGAGAAGAATATTTTGGATTTTTGATTTTATATTGTTTTTGTATTTTTGAAAGTTTTATATTTTTATATTTTGCTTTTGTTGGTTTTTCAAATTTTGTATTTTGTTTTTCAAAATATTTACAATGAAGCTTTTGGAAAAATCATTTTCAAGAAGATTCGAGAAGACGTTCTAACTCCTCAGGGGTTAGGCTTCGATTCCAATTCGCCGAACAAAATCGTCAAACCTTTCTTTTGGAAGGGCTTTAGTAAATATATCGGCAGTTGGTAACTGTCTTCATGAAAAATAATTCAACAAGACTCTTCTTCCACATGTTCTTTTATGAAGTGATAGCGACTCTCGATATGCTTGTTCTTTGAGTGATGGACAGATTGCATGATATGGCTATTGCACTTTTCAGTCACAATACATAGGTATTTTATCGAAAGTAAAGCCATAATATGTGAGTTGTGTTCTCATCCATAGAACTTGAGCACAACACGCAGATAGAGACACATACTCGACTTTCAAGGTTGAAAGTGCATTGTAATCTTGTTTCTTTGAAGACCAACTTACTAACTTTTCACCCAAAATTGTGCTCCTCCGGATGTACTTTTCTTTGTAACTTGGTCACTGCGTGGTCCGCATCCGAAAAGGCAATTAGATCAAATCCGGATTCCTTCGGATATCAAAGACCCTTGTGAATGGATGTGTTCGGTACCGAAGATCCTTTTAACCTCTTTGAGGTGCAGTTCGGTAGGCTTTGCTCAAACCGTGCTAATAAGCAAACAACAAAATGAATATCGAATTGACTAGCGATAAGATACATGAGAGAACCAATCATGCTCCGATATTTCTTGGATCAATAGGTTTCCCAAACAAATCGCTCTAATTTTGGTGATGTTACCATTGGTGTTCGACCGACTCACAATTATCCATACCATGATTTTTCAAAATCTCGGTTGTATATTTTGCTTGATTAATAAAAATTCCACGTGGGATTGATGTATTTGTAAACCAAGAAAAACTTTAGTTCCCCATCATGGACATTTCAAATTTGCTTTTCATGAGATTTTCAAAATGTTTTGAAAGATTCGGATTAGTGGACCCAAAAATGATGTCGTCCACGTAATCTGAACAATCAAAATGTCTTTTTGCATTTTGTGTAAACAAGGTAGGATCAACCGTTCCTTTGGTGAAATTGTTTTGAATAAGGAAAGAGTGTCAGTTAAGTCATACCACGCTCTCGGAGCTTGCTTTAATCCATAGATTGCCTTTTTGAGTTTGTAGACGTAGTCCGGATGTTCCATATCTACGAAGCCTTCGGTGACTCACGTACACTTCTTCTTTCGAGTTCCATTCAAGAACGCAGTCTTAATGTCCATCGATAAACCGTGATGTTTTTGTGGCGGCATAGGCTAAGAATATCCTGATCGCTTCTAGTCTAGCTACCGGCGCGAATGACTCTTCAAAGTCTATCCCTTCCTCTTATTTGTATCATTTGGCCACAAGACGAGCTTTGTTGCGAATGACAGTCATTTCTTCATCCCGTTTGTTCTTCCATAACCATTTAAGATCAATGACGCGAACGTCAATGGGTCTTGGAACCATTTCCCAAGAGTCATGTAGACGGTATTGGAGAAGTTCATCCTGCATCGCTTCTATCCATGCGGGTTCTGCCATTGCCTCCCGAATGTTCTTCGGTTCAATATTGCTAATTGAGCAAAGGTAAATGCACAAGTCGCAATCGGTGGCAAGTTGGCATCTCGTCTCGAATTGGTGAAGGTTCACCAATAACTTGTTCAATTGGATGGTCTTTTGTCCACTTCAAAGTAGAAGGATACCGTAGATTATACGAGTGTGAGTTAGATGGTTCTCGTAAGCTTGAAGATGATTCGGTGATTTCGTAGCAAAAGGGTTTTCAAATAAGTCTTCATCTAACGTTGCATCGTTCGGTTTTGGTTTTGCTCATCAACTGCTGGTAGAGCGGGTGCAATAAGCTGCAGAGATGTAGATGATGTAGATGGAGTTGGTTCATTGGTTTCACCATTGTAGATGCATCTTCTGTTGGTGGTGGTGGATGATTTTGAGCGGGTGCAGCGGAATGATGGTTTGATGCATTTGTCAGTTCCACCATAGTATTCATCGAACATTAACTCGAAGAAATTTTCCCATTCTTGTTCTCTAGGATTGTCAAGCGAAGTTGATTGAGCTCTTTGAGGTACGAGTCCCGAACGATGTGTCCAGAAGTCTGTACTGGTTTAGTGCGGGTTCTAGAGCGAGTCTCTCGAAGCCACTTGTGAAATTTCGTCAAAATTCACATTCATCGTCTCCATGATCCTCCTAGTTCTCTGTTATACACCCAGAATGCCCTCGAGCTATCTCGAATATCCAATGAAGATTCCAATATCACCTTTAGCTTTCGGTTCCTAGATCTTCTATGTCGTTTTCGGATAGCACAAAGCGTAAAAATTGAAAGTAAGAGATATCGGGTTTTCATTGTTCACTATTTCATATGGGGTTTTATTGAATCTTGGATGGATGAGGATCGGTTCGAGTAAAACAAGCAAAGTATGAAGATCGACCCATAGAAATAACGGTGCACTAGAATAAATTAGCATAGTGCGGCGACTTCCACAAGAGTTCGATTTCTTCTTTCAACTACCCCATTCTGTGTGGAGTTCTAGCAACCGATGTTTGGTGAGTGATTCCAACATCTTCAAAGTAAGCTCTTAAATCTCGATTTGTGAATTCGTGTCGTTGTCGTTCTTACTACTCTTCTTGGAGCTTGAAGAAGTACTTGAATACGCTTGAAAGGTGATGATGATGCACGGTGCTTCGTCTTTTGATCTCAAATCTAACCCATGTATATCTTGAATAATCATCGACGATAACAAGAATATACTTTTTCCCGTTAATGCTTTCAACTCTCATTGGGCCACATAAGTCCATGTGCAACATATGCAACTTTGCTTCCGAACTAGGTGCGGATTTGGGTTTATATGATGCTTTTTGCTTTTCCTTGTTCGCATAATGGACATAATTGATCCTTGGTGTATTTGAACTTTGGTGTCGAAATTGAGATGGGATAATCTTCTATGCCACAACCGGACTTTGTTCCGATGCTCGTGTCATAAGACATATTGATGATGAAGAGGCCATTTGGTTAATGTCGATAGCATACAAGTTTGTATCACGATTCCCGGATAAGAGATCGGTGCCATCCAAGTTTCTAACGAAGCAAGCATTTTTCATAAAAGCAACCTCTAAATCGCATCACAGAAGCTGCTCGACCGAAAACAAATTGTGTCCCAACCCTTCGACATAGTAAACCCGAGTGATCAAATAATTTCCAAAAGGTAGATCTCCATAACCCATGATAGTTGCTACATGATCATTTCCAAAGCGTCGGTTCCATGAATTTTCGACGAAATTGATCGCAACTTGATTCCGGTCATGTGCTTGGAGCAACCAGTCGACGATCCAAAGACATATTTCGATAAACGCCAATAACGAGAAGAAGATTTTGGAAACCGTTTTGATTTTGGTTCCTTTGGGTTGAGGTAAAATCCGATCACACTCATAGAAGTTATCTATTGGTAAGGCGGGTTCATCACTCATTCTACCATTCCGGGTGTGAAAGTTCTACCCGTTGGTTTCCAAATGTCATCCCTAAAGTAAACATTATGCTCCTATCAGTAGTGTAAAGCCTAAGTCTCGCAACTAGTCTTCCTATTTGTTTAGCATAAGTTCTTTTGGGAACATTCTTCTTAACAGGCTTAACAATCTCATTCTTAGAAACACAATCATCATGAACATTAGTTAAAGATTTCTTGCAAGTTAAACAAAGAGATTCAACACATTCATTAGACTTAGCAAGTTTCATAGGTTCAAGACATTCGGATGAATTGTCTTTCTTATTACAAAGCGGTAAATTCCTAGGGTGTTCTTCTACTTTCTTCTCTTTATTCAGCGACTACTCTTAGAGGCAAGCGAGACTCTATTGTTCCTTGTATTGCTCTTAGGCTTTAGTCTGCTTTGCTCCTAGAGGTGCTTCCTAGTCCTGTAGAAGGTAAGGCACACTCATTAGGATTCACATTTTATCTAGAGAAGTGGTTTCACTTTCCTAGTCTCTTTGGAGTGCTTTTCTAAACTCATGTCGTTTGTTCCATATGTTTTAGATGTGGAGGCGGGCATTAGTGGTACTCATCTTAAAAAGGCCGAGCTAAAACTTTTGGTTTCTCGATAACCGCTTTTCCTTTATCAACATGTTGTTTAGGCAAGGAGTGGAGTGACTGGTTTGGATAAATCATTTTCTCATTGACTTTTGGAGGAGGCATAGAAGCAGACATTTTGGTTTTAAACCGGTTTGGGAATATTTGCTTTCTCCATACCAATGGTTTTGAAATCTTATTATCTCGCCTTTCCTTTTTGACATTCCGGTGAGCCCTCAAAAGATCATTTTTCGCTTTCATGTCATTGTAGGCACGCCATACGACAGTTTGTCATACTTGCATTCCTCGTTTTCGATCAAGTTGTTTAAAATATGAGACATTTTCTTTTCAAGTTTCTCAAGTGCTTTTCATATTTTGAAACAATTTTGGAGGTCTCAAGCTGAGTCTTTCATGATCTTCAACGAGAATATGTTTGTAAAATAATGTACATAATATCGGTGAGTCGAACACCTTGAAGAGAGTCATTTAAATTTTCCAAAAATTTGATGTGTTCGACCACGATCATTAGCTTGCTTTACCGTGGATTTATGGTCCTTGACAAAGTCACTGTTTCTTTCAAAAATGCTTGTTCAAAATGAATTACCCTTGCACCGATGGCATTCAGTGAGGGCAATTTGAGTTTCAAAAACTTTCTTTGTTCAATGTCAAAACTAGAGAACCGGTTGTTAGGTGTAATATTGGTTTTAGTTTTAATGATGTCTTGAAGATCCCCAATTCTAGTTTTCACATTTTCTAAAATACTTCTCGCATCACTTGTGTTAAAAGGATTGTTTGAAGACATTTGTTCAATGTTCGAAAGAGAATTTGAGACAATAACTGGTTTTGAAACAGATTTTGAAACATGTGTTGACTCTTTGTTTGAAACACTTGGTGTGATGGAAAACTTTGACTTTTCTTTTTGATTAACAAAAGTAATTCCGTTAATTTTGTTCCATTTGTTATAATCAATTGGTTTGATTTCCGGATGTTTTTGTTTCATTTTTGATCTACTCTCCTCAGATAGTTCTAACGTTTCAAGAGAATCACAAACAATAATGGGTTCATGTAAAGCATTGTCATTGTTTAACACATTCTGAGGTTTCTGAGCTTTCTTGAGGAATGAAGAAGGGTCGTTACCAAGTGTCATTCTATGATTAGTATGAAAACACGGATTTACTTGATTAGAAAGCATCTTGATTGTTTGAGCAGAATGACCCGTTTTAAGAACAAATTTTCCAAAGTTTGGATTTTTCATTTTATCAAGAATTTCATCAAGAAGAGAATCTTCTCGTTTTGAAAATCGATAATCAACTGCTTCTTCTCTTGTTCAAGATCATAAACATTTCTTTTTGTTTAGAAAGTTGGTTATTTAAATCGAAATTTCCTTGTTTAAAGATTTAATTTTCAAGTTCAAATTCACATCAAGTGTGTTATACTTGATTTGCAATAGTTGTTCTTTAGAAACCAAATTTCGATAACCAATTTCTAATTCGATTCTTTGTTTTATGAAATTCAAAGGCTTTGGCGTTTTCCTTGTAACTCTCAAGCTCGGCCGGTCAATTTAACATTCATGCCTTAACTTCGCGATTGACCGTTCTAACTTTCTCGATTTCAATGCCACGGTTATTGATTAATGATTCAAAATAAGCACGTGTTTCCTCATCAGCCCCGATATTTTGTGCCACACGGTCTCCACTAGGATCCACATCCGGAATCTCGAGTTAGTATTGCTACAACTCGATTGTCCGGTATGTATCATAAGTAGGTCTTGATGTCATAGAATCTTTGTTAGTCATGAGTAAACACATCAAATATGACATTGTTATAGCATGGATCGTGATTGGTACCTCGACATCATGCATTGGCGTCATAGACAGGAGGTGCGTCAGAATCGGTGTCGTACTTAGTCTCCTGAAGATTTGCCATGAAGATGCAGGTTTGCATTGAGTTCCTCGAGGTCTTCCAAATCATCCATAATAGCCATAAAGTCATGTTCCTCAAGACTCAATTAAAGTCCATGTAACATATTGGATTTCACAAACACATCACATAACAATATATGGTTCGAATTATGTAAAGTTTAGAGAGAAAGTGGGATCCTTTCTAGAGAGAGAAGGTGAAAGAAAACTTAGAAGGTTAGATTAAGATGAATGAAGGTCCAACCCTCTACCTTGGGAGGTAGAGGTATATATAGTTACAAACTAAACGTCCTCCTTCGGATTGTGGATCGTGCATCAGGTAAAGACCCGTCCTTCCTCCACGGTGTTGCTCTAAACTAAATAACTAACTAATAAAACAAGAATAACGATATGTCTACGAGCTAACTTATGCTAGATTATATTTGGGGTGACCGACTCTTCACTATGGAATTTCTAATTCCTAACAATCTCCCTAAGGGAGGTCACCCCATATTTTACATTTCAATCCTAGCATTCTATTTAATCTTCGCCTTGAGCTCGTAGACATTAATTCTTCAACATCTGTGATCTTTGTGCTTTGCGATGATTCTTTAAAGTCCGATAACTTTGTACTTTAAGTGGAGGCCTTTATCTTGATCCACATCATTGATGATCTTCGAGCTTTAATTGAGATCATCACCACAGAAATCTCTGGATCACCCTTTATTGTGTTGCCATCATGTGAAGTTGTGACTTTCGGACCGACATGCTCACACATTCGGATCATGACATCTTTTCATCGAGTAGCGGAAGCTTCTTGGTTCATGATATTTGTAGCAGCAGTAGCGAAGCATAGTATAAAAATATTAGAACCAAAGTTATGTAGATGTGCACCACCATGATTTCTTCAATTAAGTGTGGATCTTTGTGAGCATGCGGCTTTGGATTGACCGCTCAATTACGATCACCTGCAACCGTCTAAATTTACCCGCAAACAACAAGTAGCAATAAAACACGAAAGTGTCTTTGATCACTTCGTTGAATTGAGGTACACGCCCACGGTTCCCGTTGATCGAGACAAGTACGCCTGTGATCGTAGGATTCCTAAGAATCTCCTTGACAGGGTTTCGCAAATGCTCTAGCCATTCTCAAACCGGAACGTCTCAAAGAAGACAACACGGAGTGAGTGAACCAAGAAATTGAGATTCACCGATTGATGAAAATGATTTGAAAACAATCGCGTATTGCTTGAAGAAAGAGTTTTTGCAATACGACGAAGGTTTTATAAGAAAGATCAATTTTCAATCAAAATACTTTTGTATTAGAGAATGAGTACACATTCGACGTGCTAGCGAAAAGAAGAGATTCGCATCGAGCGGTTTTCTAAAAGTATTTTCAATCGAGATACTTTTGAATTTGAAATGAATACACATTCGACGTGCTAGAGAAAAGAAGGTTTGCACATCGAGCGGTTTTTCCAAAAGTATTCGTCAATACCATTCTGGACCAAGGTTGATTCAATAATGAATCGCCCCATCATTTCTATCCGCTTGTCACAAGCTTGATCTTTTGCAAGATTTCACATGTCACCCACCAAGAGCTTGTTTGATGTTGGCTCTAGAAGGATTTCCATCTTTATCGTGAATATTTTCATATCACTCGGATGTTCAGGCAATACCACAAGGATAATGCGTAGGACTCTTAATATATTCTTACTTTCCACATTGTGTGAAACAACAAGTCTTCAAGAATTTAGTGTCCTAATGAGATATTGTGGATGATCTCTTGGCTCTAGACTCAATAGTGCACATTTGGTTCATGTTCCAGAGACTAGGGAGAGGGTCTCCTACTTCAATATCAACCATCTCTAAGAGAAAGTCGATAGATTATGTCGGTTCCCCGTGAGAATGAAACAAGCCCTTTAAGAGGAACTTGAGTGGCTTGGGAAGTTTAGTGCAGATCGTCCTTGGGTCCATAGCGTCTTCTCTTCAATACCGGTGTTACCTTAGTAACAACCAGTAGCATATGTATTGAACCGGTTTACGCCTAAGGTTGAATTGATGGAGGGCTATTTCTTTTCACTCTTTTCACATTCGGTTCTTTTCATTCTTCACCCCTTCATGCTTACCGAGACTTCATAACTAGAACCTTGTTGGGTTTATTCCAGACTAGCTCACATCTCGATCGCACTCTTCCCATATTCTCATTTTTCTCCTTTTTAACATACCTAAGGACTCTACACTATCTAGTGGATTGTCCTGGGTAGATCCTCCGACTCATGCGGGATCGTGGAAACGAATACCTAACCTAACCATCCTTATAACACCATACATATAGTAAAATGGTCGGTCTTTTAGTGCAGTTCATTCTTCCTTGAAACCAATTGAAAA